>VXBC01006765.1:1802862-1826349 GCA_013399945.1 Ploceus nigricollis | reverse complement strand
GAAGGAAGGAAGGAAGGAAGGAAGGAAGGATGGAAGGAAGGAAGGAAGGAAGGAAGGAAGGAAACTACTGTACTAAAGACATGGGAACTGTGTGTTATAGCTGGTGTCATAAATACACCAGTAAATAGCATGGTTATTATCAACCCATTGCCCAAACATGTTTTATGATTAACAGTAAAAATGTACCAGTTAAATATGGCTGCATCAATTTCCCTGTTAAATACTGCCACATACACTGGAAATGTATGACCAAGGTTTCACTGTGGTCCTGTAATACATGTGAAGTAAACTCATCTCTTCAAATTAATTCCTAGTCTGATACAGCCTTCCCTTCAGGCATTGACTCTTTATCACGTGTGCTGTATCAAAGGTATGAAACAAAAGAGCAGCTGGAAATAAATGGAAAGTCTGAAAACTTCACTCTGAAAAACAACTCTACCAGACTACACATTCCTATATTCAGCAGATCTGCATCTATGTCAGTCAGATCCTCTCTCGAGTGATTAAAACAAGCTCTCACTCACAGAAGAGCTGACACAGCCCATAAAAATATTTACATAATGCAGAAGGAGAAGAATTTCTTCATTATGCTACTGCTGTGATTAAGATTGCAATAGGAGCTGACCACTCAAATATTCTCCTCCAAATAATCAAGGTCTAAGACCTGCTTATAATTAAGAGCATCTTTCATTTTATATCTGTCAGGGCTATGCAGCAGCACAGGAGCTGCTTTCCAGGTATCACTCCAGGCCACTATCTTTTCCACAGAAGAAAAGAAGTCCACTTTCCTCAGTGGAAAAACAGCAGTGCTGGCAAGGACAAACATGCAGCAAACAGTCTCACACAGATCATAAGTCTTTATTTGTCTTCAGCTCTGCTTGGCAGAGCAAGTGGATTTCACATCTTTAAAAGCCCTTTGCTTCAGTTATCATTTATAACCCTGGATATATTTACAGGTTTCCCGACTCCTTCTGTGCACACTTCAAATTAATTTATTCCTGTGCTTCTTCCTTTCTTTCCTTTAACTCCTCCCCAAATCTTCCCCTTCAGCAACATTGTCCTGAGGAGACACCCATTTGGGGGAGAAACCCTTGTCTGATTTTATGAGGATATTTGGAATGTATTCACAGTCTCTGCGAGTATTGGTGTGTCCTCCATGTCCTATTTTACTGGGGTTTTGATGCTTAGAACTGGGCTTCCTCATCTGCTTTTGGAAGCCCAATATGGAGTCTGAATTTGAAGCTTGTAAATCATGTCAATATATCTCTTTGTAGATTCCACTGAGATCTGAAATAAAGTCCCAGAAGCATGGTCAGAGAGTAGAACAGAATAGAATAGAATAGGTTGAAAAAACCTTTAGCATCATCTAGTCCATCCATTAACCCAGCCAAGTCCCACAAAACCATGTCCCTCAGTACCACATCTACACATCTTTTAAATATCTCCTGGGATGGTGACTCAATCACTTCTCTGGCAGCCTATTCCAATGCCTGGCACACCTTTCTGTGCAGAAATTTTCCCCTAATATCCAATCTAAACCTCCCCTGATGCAACTTGAGGCTGTTTCCCCTTCTCTTGTCACTTGTTACCTGGGAGGAGAGACCAACCCCCACCTGGCTGCACCCTCCCTTCAGGCAGCTGTAGAGAGTGATGAGGTCCCCCTGAGCCTCCTTTCCTCCAGGCTGAACACCCCCAGCTCCCTCAGCTGCTCCTCACAGGACTTGTGCTCCAGCCCCTTCCCCAGCTCCGCTGCCCTTCCCTGGACACGCTCCAGCCCCTCAATGTCTTTCTTGGAGTGAGGGGCCCAGAACTGAGCACAGCATTGGAGGTGTGGCCTCACCAGGGCTGAGTACAGGGGGACGGTCACTGCCCTGCTCCTGCTGGCCACACCAGTGCTGATCCAGGCCAGGATGCTCAGCAGAGTTATAACAGATAAGATTTTAGCTTGGTCTCATTTCTCGATTTGAATTGTTTAACTGTAGCAGCAAAATTCTGCAGTAGGGCCTCTGTGAGCCTCCTAGCTATAAAAAACCCTAGATGATATCTATTAGTGTTGCTATAGAGCCAGAGTAGCATTTTAGGATTTAAAGAGATGTGTGATATCACAGATATTTTCTGTCTGCCCTAGAAAGAGATCTGGCCAATAGGGCACTGGAGCCCGTTTCCAGGTATGGGAAGGTTTAGGGACACAGGGCTCAGGAACATGTTGATGCCTCTTTGCTGGCCTTGGGGTTTTACTACAACATTTGGCAGCACCTTATACTGAGGAAAGAGGAAAACCCCAGGATTCAAGAGATGGGTTTCCCACCAAGAGAGGCTGTGGAGGGTTGCTGAACACGTACACAAATCCAGCCTTAACAAAGTGCTGCCTGCCTCTCAGTATCAGAAGAGAGACCCTAGTCAGCTGTGGCAGAGCTGCACACCAAGTAATTCCCTGGGAACACTGTCTCTGTAAGCACTTTGGGGTAATCAGACAGAAGGGAAAGAAGGGATACAAAAGATGAGAAAGGTCACTGAATGTGTGAAAACCAGTGCTTTTTTACACACAGGATTTGCATGTCCCAGAAACTGACAGTGTCTAATGAGGCAACCCAAAGACTGATCAGGGGACTGAAGCAGTCCTTGAACTTTTAATTACCCATCATAGAGGTATATTCTTTCAGCTCCACAGCAAACATAACTGTCCTTTTTCTCATACTGCAGTAAGGCTGAGCTTAATACTCTGGTTGCTGAATTACTTTATTTGGCTTTAGTGCTTTTACATTGTCAAGACTTTATTTCTGTTCAGCAGCACATGCTCTTTGCCGTGTTGCATGCTGTACTAATCAAGCTTTTATTATGTATTTTTAGATCCTCCCCACAGCGTGCAAAGATCTGCGGGGCTCTTTTAGCTCAGAATATCAATAAAGCTTATTGCCAATGTTCCTGGTAGAGGTACTGCATCTACTTACCCTGGTCGTCCCTTGGAAAAATTAAATTGTTGCAGTGTAAGTGCAAGGTTCAAGGTCCACTGCATATGAAAATAGAATTGATTACTGCCAATGAACGGAGGCTTGCAGCTCTTAAGAACATTATACGATAAATGTGTTGGCACACACTGTGCATTTGGCATGCTAAGTAGTTTGCTGAACTACTCTCTGCAGCATATTTTAATGAAATGCTGACAGTTTGGCATCTTATTGGATAACTGCGTTCAGTAGCATTGGTCACAAATGGAAGGCATGCAATACTCTGTAAGGTGGCAGCTCCTCCATGACTTTCTGCTCTGTGTTACTACACTCCTGGAATTTATCAGTCAGCAATTAGAAATCAATAATGAGCACATGGCTTCCCTCCAGTTCACATCTAGAAACTTCTGCCTCTAAGCAGCCCCACCCCCAAAAAAAACCAAAAAAAACCAAAAGGATGCAAAGTGTTTTCCTAAAGAACTTGGCTTTATCTGCTAAAGGAATGCCATTAGCATCCCCTGTTAGACAAGGTGTGAGAAAAAACAAGTTACTGATGGAGAGGCTCCGTCTCTCCCTGGTGTCCTGCCTTGCTGGCTGGTGCACAGGGCAACGTGGCCAAAAAGGTGGGGAACCACAAGGGCTATTCCTGACTCCAGCAATCTCTGAGACATGGACAACAGCGACACAGAGCCTGGGACTGGCTCTACTGGTCCACTTCTTTTCTGTCTCTCTTTTTTTTTTTTTTTTCTGTGCTTGAGGAGAGGGTTTACTTATGACAACAATACTTTAAAAAAAACCTTTAATCACAGGTGGGATTTTTTTAGCTGAAATAGTTTCACAGTAGAAGTAATCAAACTTTACAGAGAGTTTTTCCCGTCTTATATCCTCACCTGCTCCTAATCCTACCATTACCTGAGGTTTCCTTCTAGAATAATGTTTTTCTTTCATCTGCTGCGTAAAGACTATAAACAAATAAACGGATAGCACCTCACTCTCCCAGGATGGCAACTCCCTTTGCAAGTCTGGAGACGCGGCCCTGATTCTTTATATTCCTGGTGCCACCCAGTGTTGAAAGACTGGAAGTGGCACTGCAAAGGCACGCGCTCGGGAAGTCACAGCCGACCGGTGCCTCTGGCACACGTCCCGCAGCCAGGACCTCACTGCCACCTGTTGTGACCATGCACTGAGGACCAAAATCTTAAACCATCTTCTTTCACAGACAGCGTGATTTCAGCTTCCTCTAACGGAACTAAGCCGTTCCAGTATTATATAGTTCTTCTACTCAGGTTCTTCTCTTTTCCTGAGTAGTACTAAAAGGCAGAGGAAACTTTTCACTAGTGTGTTTCAAGGCTCTGGTTCCCAAATATTAAGGGGGTAGTATTATCTATCTCTTTAACAGTGATCTTGGGGATCAGTCACCCTAGACACACTGTAACCCCACTGTGATTAACTACCCTCATACACAGTTTCAGCCAAGAGGAGTAGTGTGGTACCTCCATCACACCATCCAGAGCTTTGCAGACAGATAAGAGATGTGGGTCAGAGCATGTACATTTCAGAGTATGGTGCTGGCTGAGCCACTAGAAGAAAGTTTACTCTTTGTTTAGTGATCAATTGATAGCTTGTTGCTTTAAAGTATGAGAAAATTATCTGACCTAAGAGAAGAGCATAAGCATCTCTAAGACTGGTACTGCCCACTTCCCAGATCTGAAATCTAACTTCTCCCCACCTTTCTTTTCCTTTTTTTCGTATGGATCTCAGCTCTTTCAGTGGCTATGGTCTGCCTTCAAGGGCCAGGGAATGTGGCAGACCATGATGTACAACAGCATTTAACTGGCCTATGTGACCAGCCAGACCCCACCTTCACTCTCCTTTGTCAAAGGATTCCTGCTCCTCACACAGAGTCATAGAATATCCTGAGCTGGAAGGCACCCACACCATGTGCCTGAGAGTGTTGTCCAAATGCTTCTCGAACTCTAGCAAGCTTAGTGCTGTGTGCATTTCCCTAGAGAGTCTGCCCAACCACCCTCTGGGTGCAAAACCCCTCCTTTATATCTAACCTGACACCCCCATCCCCCACAACACATGGAGCAGCTGTCTCAAGTTAGATACAGAGGTAAAAAACCTGTTGGGGCTTCTGGACCACGGGAAGTGGTTTCTTCTTGTTTTGCCAGGGCAACATAAGTCTCTCCCTTTCATTCACATTTTACAGTCATACTTCAGCCATAGATCCCCACTCTGCTAGTTATCCAACAATTTCTTTCCTCGGTCTTCACAGAACAATCACAGAGTTGTCATTGCTGAAGGAAGACGTGGTTTTGTCCCATATCTATTTTACTCTTTTAGAGGCTGTTACATAGTGGTGACAAACGTTAGAGCAGCTCTTTTACTGTGTGTTTTACAATTCTTGTTCCCTATTTCGTTTATACTGATTTTGACACAAGCCTGTCTCAGCAGTAACTCACTGCACTGCCACCAGGCAGCCTGACAGCATGTATAAGCCTAGATTTGCCATCCAAAACCCCAGGCAAATGAACAGTCATGGGTTACAAGGAGTGGTTTTGACTGAAATGCCTTACATGTAGTTTGTTAATGCGTGGACACTGGCATAAACTCCCAGCTGCAGAAATGCCTTTTCCAGTCCTAGTTCCCAGAAGGATGCTAGCAGCAGTACAAAGCAGCAATAAATCAATCAGCCAGCCAGTCTATAAGTCATTGCATAACCAGGTAAACAAATAAGTACTGGGCACCCTAAAACACTGTAGATATTTTCCCCTTGTCAGGCTGAGCCATTCCAGAGAATCAATAGTGGGTATAGGAAGGGTCACCAACTGCCTGGATTAATCTCATCAAAAAGCAATGGCCAAACAGCAGTGGTTCCCTGAGAAGAGAAGGGCATGGTCTTTCAGGGAATAAACACAAAATTATAAAGATGCAATAAACCAATATTTAAGCATATATATATATGCTTATACTATATATATATATGCAAATACTATAAACTAAGTAAATGTTGTAGAAAAGGAGGATATTGAAAGCATTGGGGTTTTTTTCTTGGTTTCTTACAGCAGCAGAGGTCTTTATTCTCTTTGATACATAGAAGAGGAGTTCTGGAAGAAAACACTGATCTAACCTGATGGATACAAGTATGGATGTAAAGTAATATCTTCTCCCTAAGGAGAAGGACTTGGGGGCATTGGTTGATGTGAAGCTAAACATGAATCAGCAATATGCCCTCACAGCCCAGAAAGTTAAATGTTTCCAGGTCTGCTTCAACAGATACATGGCCAGCAGGGTGAGGAAGCTGATACTCTCCCTCTGCTCTGCTCTCTGGAGATCCCACCTGGAGTGTTGTGTCCATCTCTGGGATCACCAGCATAAGGAAAACATGGACCTGTTGGAGCAAATCCAAAGGATAGACACAAAAATGATCAGAGAAACAGAACTCTCTCCAATGAGAAAAGGCTGAGAGAGTTGAGGCTGTTCACTTGGACAAGAAAAGGCTCCTACCTTCAAGCAGCCCTCCAGTACTCAAATGGGGCCTACGGAAGAGATGAAGAGGTACTTCTTGCAAAGACATGTTAGGACAAAGGGTGATGGCTCTAATCTGAATAGCGTAGGTTGGGATTAGATATTAGAAGGAAATTATTTACTGTGTAAGTGGTGAGGCACTAGCACAGATTGCCTGGAGAAGGTGTGGATGCCCCATCTCTGAAAGTAAGTGTTCAAGGCCAGGTTGGATGTGACTGAGCAATCTGGTCTAGTGGAAGGCATCCCTGCCCATGGCAGGAGTGCTGGAAATAAATGATATTTTAGGTCCCTTCCAACCCAAACTATTATATGATTCTTTGAGCTAAAACGAGGGCACCAGGAGTGCTCAGTACATCTTTGTTACTTTGTTAAACATATGGATTTTAATAAAAAAGGTTTGGCAGCAGCAGCGAAAGTCTTTGAGAACTCTATAGCTATGAAAACAGGAGTTAGTAAGGGTAAATATGGCCAAGCAGATGGCTTTTATTTAGGAAACTAAATGAGATCCCCCCACAGTCCCTTTATTAGCAACATTATATAAGTAAACAAGTAATTAACAGCAAATTACTGGAGTAGACAGTAAGCACCTGAGGATAAATTGCTCTAAGTGACAAATAACCTTCACAGAGACACATTAAATTAACTGAGGTGATTGGGTTACTCAGACAGAGAAGAGGGGGGTGCTGGACTGTAATTTTTCCTTGGGACAAAGGGATTCTTACCCTGTTGCCCTGTGACTGCCCAGCAGACTGAAGTGTTTTCAACAGTACTCACTGCAACACTGATGGTATTTGAATAAGGTGCTTGTATGAAACTTCTGAAGTTTTCATATGGAGAAAGTCTTGGTCCATATTGAGTAACTGATAAGTTGCTTGCTGCCCTTTCCAGTAGGGGTTCACTCGCTTTTGGCAACCTGCAGGAGGGAGACAGCACTATGCATGTCTGTGCCGGCTAATGCCTTGCTGCAGAAAAACTCACTGAGCTTTTAGGCTCACAAATTGTTGCACTTTCTCAGTCTGAAACCGTGGGGTGCTAAGCATGTCCCAAGCTACCTATGGATCAGGTGTGTAGGTCTGACTAACACCATCTAGAAAGACCTGAGCTGGGCAACTCAGGAACAGCCACTTATTCTGCTCTTCAGGGCAAAGTAGCATGCAGTCACTTAGATTTGTGCAGTCACTTAAGATCAAACATGGAGAAATATATAGCTATGCTGTAAATCCCAATGACAAAATAAATATGTACCCAAGTATAATAACTTAAACATAGTCTGTGTGCTCTCAAAATGATCTGCTCTTTAAAAAGGTATTGCATTTTGCCATCAGAGAAATATCTACATGGAGAAACCAAAAACACCCGAAGGGAAGGAAAAGGATCTTTGGTCAGTGGTAAATGCAGAGATAGAATAATTCAGATTATAACAGAGGGGGGAAAGAGTTTCACTTTCCTCCTCATCTATTCTTAATATGCCAAAATGAATTAACAGAGTCTTTAGATACATGAAGTACTTAAGACCTTATTTCTCTTTCTTAAGAGAGAAAGATTACTGAGGAGATGGAGGCAGGAGAGCATGCCACACTGAGACAATAGCTGTTGCTAAAATACTTGGAAGAACAGAACTACAGCTTGAACTCTGTCCATTGACAATGAAAGGTTAAAGGTTTATTGTCCATTATAACTGCATGGTAAGAAAACAGAGGAACTTGCGTTGATATTCACATGGCTAAAAAATGGTTTGCAGAATTAGAATTTGAGACTTCTCTAAGTTTTATGGTAGTGAGGACAAATCTATATGGCTAAAGACAAAGCATAGCTCTTAGGTCTCTGGATGTGTAAATAAGTTGCACTCACAATTTCTCAGATTAATATCTTGATTTGGCATATGCATTTTGCTGATTTCATTTGGAAAACTTTGCAAAACTTTAGGTAGTGTTGTAAAGCACAGTATCAGTGAGGAATCAGGAGAGAAAATACTGACAAATAAACTTCTGAACAAGCTCTGAAAAGTTTGCATCACAGGCTCCACAAGATCTTTCAGAAACAGCACCTGAATCTCTCTGTTTGAGCTCTTCTACTGCTTGAGAGGTGCCTTAAGGCACACAAATACATGAACTACTTCATTACCTGCATGTACTGTCAGTCTCCCAAAAGCAAGGTGCCACAAATCAGATGCAGGTATGTTTAACGTCATCTTCTGACCTTAACCAAAGGAGGCAAGAGACTCTAGAATTAAAATGTGTCTTCTGTGCCCACCACGTAACTCTCGCACAACCTCCCTGTACAGCTGTCCTGTGGGGCAACATCTGCTTTCCATCTGCAGATCATGCCCCTAAACAGGGGAAGCATCTGCAGCTGCTTTGGCTTGCTTTCAGCATTTTGAACCAAATCCTGTCATTGTTTAGCACACATCCATTTTGTGCAGCACTTGGGAGTGCAGTGTCTGGTGGCCTGAGGCAGAATTTCTAATTTGTCAAAAAAACATTCAGCATAAGCACCATATGATAATTAATCAATGGTCATTAAAGCAAGAGATAGCCACGATGTCTTTGATGTTGATTAAAGCCTCTTCATGGCATTTTAATCACAGTATTGCCATGCCAGGATTTTCTTTTATTTAAAACAAATATTGTGCCTTGCAAAATGCTTTACGGTGAGTTTTTTTCCAGATTCCTGAGAGTCCTAATGATTCCTAATGATTCATTCTCTCTCTCAATGACAAAATGAAAGCAGCACTGGGATTAAAATAGTACCTAGATCAGGAGGCTCATGAATGTCAATTTTGGCTTAAGCCAAACCAAAACAAAGGTTTGGTTTGCATTAAGCTTTGGTCCAGACATTAGGCAGCATTACTTCACCAGAACATTCACTCCTCAGAAAATGCAACAGGACTAAGGGTCTCTGAAATAAGAAGACATAAAGTGAAATAAGAAGACATAAAATAAAATAAGAAAATAAAAGAAGAGAAGAAGAGGAATGAAATCTTGGGGAGAAATAAAAAAGAACATCTGATTTTCCAGAAGTGCAACATCATGATTTAAAGTACAATGATTTTGAAGTCTATACTTACATTGAATCGAGTAGGATTTTAAATTTTTTTTATGAGGAAAATGAAGTGTTATCTGGCCGCATGTTTCAATGTTTTGAACATCAGACTCTAAGGTTCATTTTCAAGACACATCTGGGTATTTGGGAACAGATCCTCAATGATACTTAGAAACTTTGACTGAAATAACCAACAGTGAAGGGAAAGGGAAAGAAGCTGGAGAGCTGGCTGTAGTGACTCCTCAGCCCTCTCAAAGGCTGGTGGGAGTAACAGCGACCTGAGAACTGTGGTTTTTGAGCCCAGCTCCTGACTGGTGAGGACAGGGAATATTTAAGATGTCTGTGGTGCATGGAGTAAGAGGTGGATTATTCAAGAAAGCAGAGAGTATTTCCCTTTAGGAGGCCTTATGTTCCCACAACAGAACATGAACACAGACATGAGTTAATACCCCTGCATTTCTAAGTCAAAGCAGTTGCTCTCCATCAAGGGATAAAACATATCCACAAGACCAACTTTAGCTCATGACCTGTCATGGCATGCTGGTACTCTCTAAGTTTCTGTCATGGCATGCTGGTATTCTCTAGGTTTCTAAGATGGCATAGCAAAAAAGTAAGATGTAACTGCAGTAGTAAGCTAAGGGGAAGATTTAGAAACATATCAAAACATTTCTACACATGAACTTTCACCTTCAGACATTCTTTTTTTTACTTTTTTTTTCTTTCTTTTTTTTTTTCTTTTCCAAGCCTTTCCTGTTCTAGATTTTGTTTTGGCACTACAGCATCTGAATTTTACAGGTTAACCTCACATGTATGTCTCTCACATACATCATACCATCTTCAGCACTTCTCAACATTATAGCAGCATTACTTTACAGTTTAAAGCTTACACTTGGTTGCTACCCAAAGCAATCCTCCTGAGTAAGCCCAAGCATTGTAACTCTACAGAAATGCCATGAATTCAAGCTGAACATTTTTCTAACAAGCAAAATCACTTTAACCTTTTCTTGGTAAAACTATAGCTGCTGCATGTCATCCTATTCACAGTTCATTCGCTTATTTTGAATTATATGGGCCTTACAAGCAGCTAGTTTCTTCCAGTTGTATTTCTGCTGAGCTGAAAACCTTTTAAGGGCTGACACCTACAATGACCCCATTTCAAGAAATTGTTATTTCAGTCAGCTAATCTGTATTTGTCGTGTGCTAGTTTTGTCTGGGATGAAATTAATTTTTGCTTTACCTACTAAACTGCCCTTATATGAACCCAGGAGTTTTCTTCACTCTTATTCTTCCAGTTCTCTCCCCTACCCATCCTGACATGGAAGGAGTGAGTGAGTGGCTGTGTGATGCTTTGCTGCCAGCTAGGTTCAAACCATAACAGTCCTTTTTGGCTCCCATGGGGCTCAAAGGGTTCAAGATAATGACAGGTTTGTTTGGAATGTGCTAGACTGAATTTATCACTGTTCTTGCTGTTCAGCTAATAATTGACAGGCTCCAGCACTTGCCATGGGGCTTGCTTGCCAGGCTGTAAATTAGAGCCTAGTGCTCCTTGGTGGCTGCTTTTTTGTTTTCACTGCTTACTGTGCTGTGCTGTGCTGCTTATCATCAGCAGGAAACCTCTGGACCAGTGCAGGAAAGCCTTGCAAGGAGCAGTGCAAGTGCAGCAATGACTCTGAAAAAACCCCTCAGTGGCCTGAGCTGACTTTGGTGCCCAATTAACTCCATGCAACACACCATCCTCCTGTCTTTAGTGACCACCGAAATAGATGGAGCCCAAACTCATAGGCTAAATTAACACAGTGGACATTTGTGGATATTTTATATGCATTGCGCAGGGGTGGTCCATAGACCAGAGGAGTGACATCTGTGTATCAAAGGATGGGAAGGCAGGCGGGTTGTTACTAAGCATGTATTGGATAGTGTGGGACATGAGCATGACATAAATGGTATGGGTGGAGAATGTGCTGATTCTGGCTGGGAGAGAGTTAATTTTTCATAGCTGCTGTGAGGCTATGTTTTGCATTTGTGCTGCAAACAATGTTGATAACACAGGGATGTTTTAGTTACTGTTGAGCAGAACTTAAAGTAATGTCAAAGTGTTTTCTGTCTCTCACCCCACCCTGCCAATGAGAATGCTGGGGGTGCACAAGGAGGCAGGAGGGGACACTGATGGATATCCCATACCATATGGCATCATACTCAGCATATAAAATCTAGGGGAAGAAGGGGTGGGGGACGTTCACAGTGACAGCATTTCTCTCCTCAAGTCACCATTACGTGCGATGGAGCCCTGGAGATGGCTGAACACCAGCCTGACCGTGGGGAGTGGTGAATGAAGGCCTTGCTTTGCTTTGCTTGTACGGTTTCTGCTTTACTATTAAAGTGTCTTTATCTCAACCCACAATCTTTCTCACTTTTACTCTTCCAATTGTCTCTCCAATCCCAACATGGGGGGAGTGAGTGAGTGGTTTTGTGGGACTTGGTTGCTGCCTGAGGTTAAACCACAACGTGTTGCCACACAAATCATTCCCACAGTATTGCTTTTGGTGGTAAAATAAAGTGACAGTTTCTAACAAGATCAGGAGAAAAGATAGCAAACTACTTAATCTCTTTTCTCTGAAGGGGCTGAGACTTTTTGGAAGTACTTGTTTTAATATATCACCAGGACTTTTGCTGCTTGAAAACCCTGTCGAAAGAATTCTTCCTATTTGACTCTAGCCACATGGACATGGACAAAAGGATTGTTTAGGCAAGAATGATTTGAGTAAATACAAATTACATAGAAATGACAGGTCATTCAGCTGAAGTGCTCATTGGCTACTACATGTGCTGCTTGGAATAGTGATAGGGACTTTAGCATGATAACTTAGAATATTTCCCTAGTCTTAAAATTTGGTTCTGTGATGAAGTGACATTAATGAGATAAGGCAATTGTCAGTTTAATGTAAACAGAGACAATGGTCTCCGAGATAATGTAGTTTATGTTACAGATCCAGGCTTTACACTTGTTTTTTGATAAAGAAACAGGGAAAACATATCTAGTAACATCTGCTACTCTGTTTTCAGAATCCCTTGATGCAAACAGCTTATTTAATATGATGCATTGTAATGCCAGTATCCGTGGTTCTTAGCAGGATTTAGAGGTTCAAACACTGAAAACTCCACAGGGGAATTTTACTTTTCCAGTCTCTTCTTTTGATGAGCTGGTTGGCTGGCTCAAAAAAATAAAATAAAATAAAGAAAAGGACGAAAAGAATGAAGCTTAAATACAAGGTTTAGAAAAATTTAAACCCTAAACAATAAATCAAGCAAGTGCTTCAATAGAATAAAACAGACATATGTTCAAAGAGAACATGATAATGCTGTGGTTTTGCTTCAAGCTCAGCATCCTTCCTTTCTCAGACGTGCAGTTGTATAAAGTCGATACTGGCAGCTTTTCAACCCTGTTTCTTTCAAGGTGTTTTCAGTGACAAACTGGCAGCTCCTCTGCTTTTCCTAAGGAGCCTAGAGATGCCTTTTCTCAGAGTTTGGCTGGTAGGTACAGCAGATCCCATTCTGGCAGAAGGTATTAGAAGTGGTCGTTGTTCCACCAGAGGGTACCTGTGAAGCCTGGGACCAGGAATGGGTCTCGGCAGCCAGGTCTGCATGTGCCCTCCACCACCCATGTGCCCGGGGCTGGGCACTGGCCACTCTGCACGTGGGTACGAAGCTCAGGAGTGCAGCGGAGAGCTCCGGGCTGGGGACAAGCCTAAGGAGCACAGCATGAAGACCAGCTACCCTGATGGACCTGCCAGAACTCCGGAGAGAAGCATGAGCTGAGCTGGGGGCTGTGGCAGCTTGCCTGCTCAGTGAGGCTGAATAAGGCTGCACGGACGAAGATCCTTGCTGTTCGACAGCTCAACACCTGTGTTACTGTGTGAGGGGAAAGTGTTGGACAGTCACTGCTTGCCCAGGGACTGCAGACATCTTGACCCTGCTTGCACATGTCCTTGGCTCACTGTATGCCTCTCCCTGGTCATCTGAGACAGCAGTCTCATCACTTTGCTCAGCTCTCATTCCAGTGCTTCTCCTCCTGCTCTGAACGTGCTTCGCATGGGTAGAGTGCTCTGCCTGGACAGACAGGGTCCAGCTGTCGTTATGCTCTGCTGAATTTACAAATGCCTCATATTTAATTCACCTGCTCTTCTCCCTCAGGTATTGAGAAAATTTCTTTTATTTTTTTCTGAGTTGCGTAAGAGGAAATAAAGTAAAACCTTGTGCTGCAGTGGCTGGGGCATGAGCTGTGGCTGAGAAGGCAAGGTTTGGACAAACATATCTGTCTTTTTAGCAGGAGGCAAAGTAGGATTTTCCACATTCACAGAGCTGTAGCTTGGTCTGACCACACACAGTGCTAATGGATATGGACACTGTGTCCCCTGTGGAGCATCCCAGGAACCCTGAGGGGAAGTACTAGGCAATTGCCCCTCAGGACATAGAGGGCTCCCTATCCTCTCCCCAGCAGGTAGGAGGGGACCTAAGAGACAGAGGGGAATAGAGGCAGGTCCCTGCTTGAGGTGGCAGGCAAATCCTCTTCCTCTCCTTCCCAGGTGCCCCTATGGAATAGTTAAGAGGCTCTGTAAACCAGGGCCCAGGAAAATTATGAGGTACCTGAAGGAAAATCTTGGGGGTTGCCTAGTTTAGTCAGCACAGTTTAAGGGATGTGATGGGAAGCGATGACGGCTCCATTTCTGAAAGAAACAGTGCCATAGCAGAGCCATACCTGCCCCTCAGCCTGTTCCTCCAACACAAAAAATAAAACTCTATGTCAATGTTTAGAACAGAGGACACATGGGGTGTGAGGAAATCCAGTGTGTTTGGACTGCAGTTCTCCACAGGCTGTGACCTTGGGCCTTCACTTCAATGGGAAACTCCTTTTCCATTTCCCCCCAGCACAACGTCTCCTGCATTGGTCAGATTTTCTTTGGATGAACCTTTTTTCTTTTGGATGAACCTGGGGAAGATAAAGACTGGCCACATCATATACTGCTGCTCAGACAGCTGGATCATGACATCTCCATCCTTGGAGTCATTGAACGCTCAGCTGGCCATGGCTGATGCCAGCCATACTCCGCTGTTGGAGGTCATCAGGGCAGTCTGGGATGGGGCTGAGTTCTTAAGCTTGTTTCATTCATTCATCCACCCATCCATTCATGGCTTCATGCAGAGCTGCCACAGAGCACTAAAGTGTCACTTTAGAGGCAATTGCAGGATGTAGGTCAAGGTGTGCCAGAACAGGCTGACAGACTGGGAAATGCCTGAGCCTAGTCCATCACCTATTTCAAGGCCTTTCTTTGTAACCAGGTGTGAGTTGAGGAGGAGGAGAAAAGAAGAAGAGGGGAGGATGGAACATTTTATAATCCATCAGAATTCACCCAAGAGGAAACTAAATTCTTCCAATCTCACCCTAGGAAGACAAGTTTGGTTTTACTAATACATCAAAACTTCCACTTTTTGCTTTGTAACAGTTTCCCAGCAAAACATAAAGCCATAAATCACAGAGCAGTGGAATGATTGATTTCCCTTAATGAAGGGAGACAGGAGGAGGAGAAGGCAAATCATACAGATGGGCTTGATTTGCAGCCACAAAAGTGATGTCCCAGCCTGCATATACAGACAAAATGTACAACTTCCAGTTCTCTCTGCACCACTGCAGCTCAACCCTGTTATTTACTGCACTCCTATAATCACTGCTGCTCAAACATCCTGCTGATACACCACAATTACTGCCAGTTCTTTTGCTCAGAGGAAACCTTTCTGTTCTGTGGAGGAGGGAAAAATCTTAATGTTATTCCTAGTGCTCACCGGTGTAGGTCTCTGCTCAGTGTTACAACCTGCATAGTGGACCACCTTGTCCCAAAACTGATGGTGCTGGACTCAGGAATGAGATGTTGTGGTCCTGAAGACCTGGTACCAGCAGCACCCATTTGTTTATACGAGCTGAGAAGGGGGTCACCAGAGCTCCCTCCAGTGCAGCTGCTGCAGCGCCTCCAGCAGCAGCTGGGGCTGTAAACCTCTGTCTGCAATCCCAGTTGTCATCTCCTTAACCCCTTGGGGGCCAACTATCTGCACCCAAGGCCCCTGAGCCCAGCTCTGATACAACCCTTGCAGCTGCGTGGCTGTGGCTTGGGTTGCTGTGGCTATTAGAGTTACCAGGAAGCCTTGGGACAGCTGCAGAACAGAGCCAGGAAAGGCCACAAAGGTGACACCACAGGCACACAGGGCAGCTAAGATGGCATCACTACCAGCTCAAGGGTTTGTGAGAAAAGCACTACCGCAGGAAGGCATAAAACACTCAAGAAGCAAAAAGGGAGGTGAAATAAGGAAACTCAGCACCATGGAGGATGTGCTCTGGGGCTACAGAGACCAACTCTTCCCCTGAGGTGGTGACTGTGCAGCAGCAAAGGGGCTGGGTGCTCTGTGGGGATTGGTAGCTCCCTGTGTTCAGCTTGGCAGCTCGTGTTCAAGCTTTGTTCTGCACAGGTCTGTGTGTCCTGCTTGCATCACCTCCTTGCACATGCAAACAGTGACCCCAGGGGAGGCTCATTTCTCTCTGGAGCTCCTGTGCTAAGCACCACAAACCAGGTACAAACAAGGCTGCTCCCAGGGAGAAGACAGTCACAGCAAAGTTTAGGATCTGAGTCATGCAGTATGAGCCTAGCCACAGCAGCTGGTGAACTGCATGGGTGAAAAGTGCTCCAGAGGAAGCAGAAGAAACATTTACAGTGCCAGGAGAGCACTAAAGTCAGGACTTATTGAGGTTGTTGGCAATGGGCTTTGTGGAAAGTTGATGCTACATTGACTACTAAAAATGATAAAGGGAAGGCTTGGAGAGAAAATTGCAGGTCTAGAAAAAGGAAAGATGGATTTTAAATAAGAGACTGAATTACTTAAGAATTGAAGCAGAAACACACGTGCCTCTGCGGCAGAGGTCCTCATCCACACCCATGGGGGAGCAAGCCCAGGCAGGGTGTGAGAGATGGCTTACAAGAACTAATAAAGCAGACACTTGAGATCAGGATCCAGCTTGGCAACAAGCACCTGTGAGGACAATGGCAAGAGAGACTAAGTGTCACAGATCTGAAGCTTTGGTTTGCCAGAGGATGACTGAGTCTTTGGAATAGCTGTCCAGGCAGTGGTTTGCAGCCCTCCAAGATTCCAGGGAGGATATTAATGCCTGGACAAGGGAGGGAGGTAGGTGGTCTGATCCCAGGCTGGCTCAGGTGCAGCCACCAGGTCCTTCTTTCCCCTCTGACTTTTCCTCAGCAAAGCTCTGGACCCCTGACCCTCCTCATGTCCCAAGTCACCGCTGGCACAGAGCTGCTGCTGAGGAGATGCAGTAGCAGGTTTGACCCAGACCACAGTCAGAGCCTGGCACAAGCCAGAGCTGTGTGGTGGCTGCCGGGACCCTGTGTGGATATTGCTGCACAGGAGTGGTGGGACTTGCAAGAGCCCTGGGAATGGCTGGGAATGATCACAACCCCACTGCAGCACTGTCAAACCTCATCCCAGTGTCAGGAGCACCGGGGGAAGAAGCTGTGGGAGAACAGCAGCTCCCACTGCAGAGGACTGCAGAGGCACTGTTGCTCTCCCTAACACGGTGCAGGTGTTCAGTTTGGAAGAAGAGAAAGCTGAGCAAGGACCAGAGAGGGTGGTTTTAATCAAGAAAGCAGGTACTGAATACAAGAGCAGTTCTCATGCAGGAGGCATCGAGACACCAGCCTAAGGGTGAGGTTCAAAATGGAACCTGCAGTGACGGATGAATTGGTACCAGCTGCTAGGGCAATTACTGAACCCGTAAATCAACAGCATTTGACTCAGCTCTAGCTTAAGAGAAAAATCATTCTGGCAGAACAATTTTACCAGGCACAGATAGCTAGAAGACATAAAGAGAAAGAATAAGGTCTGTGAAACAATCCAAGCAGCAACAATGTCACTGATTTTTTGCTCCATAGAAAAGGAGATTAATGGAGAAAACCAGTATTTCAAAGCTGAAGCAAAGGCCAGAAATTTTGCAGAACACTGGAGGCAGAAAGAGAAGAGGGAAGGAATTTCAGCAGATCATAGAGCTGAGGACTTAATCTGAAAACATAAATGCTAGCAGACACTAGCCAACTTTAGCATCTTTTAAGAGCAACAACCCGAATTAACTAAACCATGAGAGCTGGAAAAGGAACAAACTGTAAAATTGATGTCTGTAAGGATGCCCACCTGCTCAAAACCTCCAGCTACTCCTGCCCAGACTCATCCATACTTTATGTCAGGCAACCAGCAGCTGAAGCACCGGTCACAACAAACTGAATGCAAATATTCCCCAATAAGATATGTCCTTAGTTCAAGCTTTGAGAAAATGTGCTCATGGGGGTTGGAGTGAACAGGGGAATCTCTGCTCTGGAGCTGGGGCATGTTCTGCCTCTCCTGAACTGGCCTGGGTGTCTGCAGGACTGTTCCTCTCACATTTTCTCACTCCTCTCTCTGGCTGCAGTTGGGCAGCATTTTTTCCCTTATTAAATATTATTATTAATAATGTTCTGTTATTCCAGAAGCAATTTCCAAAAAATGTGCCATTTCTGCCTCTGCACATGGTGTTTGCTTTGCCTCTATCCACCATAATCTCTTTTGAACATGTATATGGGCATGTATCTTGCACACATAGAAAAGTGTTATACCCATCCTGCTGCAGCATGAAAAATCCAGTGAGCCAGAGTGTTCTTTTACACAGTAGTGGCTATAGTGACAGATATTTTAGCAGGTCCACGCTATCCTGTGTCTGGGAACTATCCATAGAAGTCATTTTAATCTGTCTCTTCATGAGAAGGGTTCAGAAGCCCTGAGATTATCCCTGGCTATCTCCATGCTGTCAATAAGCTGTTCACAGCTGCTCTCACCCTGCCAAAAGCTATCCTGTCTTAAGCCTGGCCTTGTGCTTTGTGCTTTAATATGGTGTGTGAACCACTTCTTGTATTGAAGGGCAGCTCCACTACTGATTAACAAAAATTAAATTATAACATTCAGTGCATTTATCCTGCTATGGTTGCTGGAGTGTTTCTAAATGGGCAAACGTCCCTGTGATCGTGTCATTTGGCTCTCATAATGCCGCAGGCTGAACAAGGGTATAAATATGCAAGAGCTGCTCCATTTTGCTGTTTCATGGATACTAAGCAGATGGATGGATGAACGAAACTCTTTCTTAGAGAGCGACTGCCCTTGTCAATACAGACTGTCTCAGTTCTGCTCCCAGCTTGGGGAAAAACAACGTCAACGCCATTGTCTTGGTTTGAAAAGACAAGTGCCTGCTAAGGGAGGCAGAAACCTCCCCTGAAACGGAAAATGTAAACCCCCTCCCTCCGAATTGTTATAATTTTGAAATTAAAAGGCTCTCAGGCAAAGATATGGGAACAGGAATAACAGTTCTTTACTAGGAAAACTAAAGATACAAATGTAATAGTACAAACAAAAAAAAAACTACAGACAGAGTCAGAATAGGACCTGACACCCTGTGGGTCAGGGTGTTGGTAGCAGTCCGATTGAATGGTGGCTGCAGTCCTCCTGGAGTGTCAGGTGTGGTTCTGCTGAGGCAGTGATCCTGCAGAAGGGTGTAGTCTTCCTCAGAAGGTCCGGTGTTGGTGTAGATGGGCCTGCTCTTCCTCTGGGAATCCAGTGGAGAAAACAGCTGCTCCTCTGGGAATCCAGTGGGAAAAGGCAGCCAGTAGTGTTCCAAATCTCAAATTATATCCACTTAGGAATGCTTGGCTCCTCCCTCTGGGCGGAGCTTCTCACAATGGGATGATGTAATTTTATCAGTCATGCAGTGAGACTCAATGGCCCATTAACAGAAGGAATCTCCCCAGAGGGAGGATTGGTTGTGGAAGAGATAAAGAAAACTGCCCAATTAACAGAAGATGACTGGTCCACAGATAGGAATAGAATACAGACACCCATTTTCAACCTAAGACAGCCATATTTAAACACTATCGAAACAGAGTGATAGGATTAACAGCTTGGTGCTCTATTTCCCTTTCTGCAATGGCACATTCTGAGTCCCACTGGATGATGATCCCCTCTGGAGCACAGAAAGGCACTCTGTCCCCACTTGCCTCCCTCCCTCTTCTGAAAAAAATGGGTACAGCCAACACATGTGCCCAAGTATTGCCACAAACCACACCTGCAGAGGAGTGTCTGGGCTGAGGCTGCACCATCCAGTCACCCAGTTAGAGTCCAGCAGTCTCTTCCACTAGATGCTGAAGGCATTGTTGGCCCAGTCATTGACCACTCCTATTCCAGTTGTGGGGCCAGACGTTCCTCTAAACCCCTACTGCCCAAAGCAGCCATTCACAAATGGCAGCAGAGACCAGGACTTGGTGCTCATAGCAGTGCCCTGCTGGCGAGGGACTGGAGGTGGTCTGGGTTGTGTCTTCCCACTGCTGAACTGACTCACACTGACTCTCACAGCTGTGTGAGCAGCAGAACCAGGATGTCCCAGCATCCAGCATTTCCCTCTCAATCCCAGCCACCTGGGCTAGGGTCTCTGGTGTTTCATAAGACAGGACCTCCTTTTTTGCCTCCATGAGAAACCAAGCTTCTCCAACTAATTTCACTAAATATGTGCCAATGTTTTGGATTCTTTGGTTATCTGATATATCTACTTTCCTGTCCAGTGGGCTTGCAACTGAATCCAAAATCACTAGTGGGAGAAGCACAGAGGGAGAGCACAATGACCTGATTCCATAAACCTCACTTCCTGAGAAAATTCAGCCAAGAAATAGTAGACAGACTGTTCAAACAATCTGTATGAACAGACAGTCAAAACTAATCATAGCCCTGGTGTGGATCCACTGGCCTTATCTGCTACACCAATCCTCCTCTCACCTTCCTGTGTTAAAAAGAAAAGATGGACAAAACCAGTACAACCCCAAAGGAAATGCATTCTGAGAAGACAGAAATTTGGCCAAGATAGATGGTGATTTTTCCTAACTACAGACCCACTACAGGTCACCACTCTGACTGAGTGATGAGGACAAGCAGCCTGAGGGAGTTCTGCCAGCGAGAACCAGAGTAGAATGTGCTCCCATGGCCAGATCAGCTCCAGAATTCAGGTGCTGCCTCCCTGGGAATCAGCAGGAACTCAGGGCAGGTATTCAGCTCAGCTTCAGCTCTAAGCACGTGCTCCTTGGCGTGGGTGTCTTCATCAGCATCCCCCATCCCACAGATCTGACTAAGAATGACTTATTGAGGCATGTTCACAAAACTGTGAAGCCCAAGCAAAGGAGTGAGCAGGCAGTTATTTTTCCACCAAGGACAAGTGCCACTTTTAGGAGGGGGAAAATTGACCTTTTTGTGAAATTCTTACTTCCAAAAAAAAAAAAAAAAAGATATGAGCAATCACCAACCATACGACGTTTAACAAGGGCAAGTGCTGAATTCTGCACCTGGGATGGGGCAACCCTGGTTGTGTGTATAGACTGGGGAATGAGAGGCTGCAGAAAAGCACTGTGGAGGTCCTGGTCTGTGGCAAGTTGAACATGAGCCAGCAGTGCCCTAGCAGCCAGGAGGGCCAACCCTGTCCTGGGGGGCATCAGGCACAGCACGGCCAGCTGGGCAAGGGAGGGGATTGTCCCCCTCTGCTCTGCACTGGGGCGGCCTCACCTCCAGTGCTGGGGGCAGTTCTGGGTGCCACATCACTAGTGACTCACCATCACTCCTTTGGTTTCTTCCCTTGCCTACATGCAAACATGGTAAGTCCTTGCTCTTAACTTGCAGGCACTTACAGGCACTCATAGACCATTAGAGATCCAGGACTTCAAGCTGTGGAATGCTGAGTTCAACTACACAGATGCTATTCCTCCTACGAGGAAAATGAGAAGTGCATCTGGGAGCTGGCTTGTCTGAAACCCACCAGCAAGAATCAAATCACTCTGAGGCAGGTAATTAATTATGGCTCATTCCCAAAGGCAGGGCATCATTATCATATTCTAGAGTTACAGTTGTCCCTTAATCACCTTTTCTGCTGAAGATATGGGGAATTTGTGTGCAATAAGCACTTTCAGAAACTATTTGTTTCAGTTTAAAGCAATGAATGCTCAAAACACTGGTACTGAGCTGTTTATGAACAGACAGAAAGGCACAAGAGACATTACTACAATAAATATTCACAGGTGTCTGTAGAACAGAAGTATAAGTACACAAAAGTGCTCCATTTTATGGTTATATTAGAAGGCACAAGTGAGCGCAAATCCTTTTCTTTATATTGCTTCTGAGGGGATTTCTTTTTTAAAATTCAGTTATTTTGTTTCTTCTCCAGTTTTCAGTTTGGCAGCTCACAGAGGATGCAGGACCATGGCCCACATGGCAACGGGTCCAGCTCTGCCATTGGCACTGGGAACCAGGCACCAGTCTCACACCAGTTCCTTCCCCAACCCCCTTTGCAGGGGCTGCTCTGCCCTGGGGGGCACACAGGGGCATATGACACTCCAGAGAAAATCCAGCCACTGGAGATCGGGTAGAGCCAGCAGAGCTAAAAGTCTGGTGTGGTTCTGCCTTGATACTTGGTGTGGCTTCAAATCTGGGCACCTGCCATGCCCCACATCACACAGATCTCTGCAGAGCTCACCGCTTTCTTCCTGAGCATTAATCATGTGGAACTACTGAAGGGCAAACGAGCTTTTAGTGAGTAGGGAGTGCCATGGCTGTGTAACGCTGCAGACAGCTCCAGACGTGGGTTCCCTTTCCCTCTCCCAGCCTCTTATGCCTTGGTTGTGCAGAATAATCACAACAGTTTCTTTTCCTGATGCCTCTACGAACTTAAGCATAGGCAGCTATTCCAAATTCTGCTGTGAAATGTGGGGCAAGTGGTAAATCCCAAACCCACTGTGTGCACAGGGGAAGAGAGTGGGACTGAGCAGGGCACAGTGGCCTGTGCAACACGGCCCAGCCCTGTTGCAATTCACTCTCGTGTGCCTGCACTGATCACTGCTCAGTCACTGCACCCTCAAATAGTCATGGGTAACCCCGAACCCCAGGGAACAAAATCTCTGGCAGGATCACTTTTTCAGCAGGCAGGGGACACAAACAATGTCACCTGCACTTTGATCTTTCAAGTTCACTGATCTCAAAAATTAACTAAGCCTTTCCTCTACCTATTGCTTATGCTAACAGAAGGCACTAACTGACTTGCAGCTTTTTTTCAGAAATTCAGCTATTACTCATTGTAAGTGTTCCTGGAACATGCACTTCCTGTCTTTCCAGAAATCTGCACATCTTCTTGCTTGTATGGAGTAATACTACTGCTACAAACTCTGCAGAGCCAGGAAATATCCACTGTGTCCTTCTCCCTCAAATTAAAAGTGTTTCATTTCTGTCCCATGTGGGGCCAGTTTTGTGATCAGCAAATATGTTTTTCTACTTCTTAAAACATAGTTTCAAGAACGCAGTCAATGTTCAAAGCCCTAATTTGACAGCTGTACCCTGCAGTATAGTCTTTCTTTTCCAAAGCTGTCAGAAAATGTCATAATTCCAAGGGAGGGAGATGACCCCAGTAACACTTGAAATATGCCCCTGCTGCAGACAGATGTGTCAGTACTTTAGAGAAGTGACTGGTGAGTTTTATGAGGCTAATGCCAGTAATATTCCCAAAAGACCATACATCATCAAAGATAAATTCTGTTTTAAAATGCAGACATAGAGCAAAATTAGAATAACCAAATAATTTACACTGTAGTGCACCTCTGCTGGTCATGTAGTCCAGTGTCTACTCAAAGCAAAGACAATTTCAAAATAACATTAGGTGGTTCACAGCTTTCTGTGAAAAACCCAAGTTTGGTTTTTTTTCAAGAACTTTTGTCTCTTCTATCCTCTGACCCTGACACTACTATTGCACATCTTGCCTAACACCTCTGCAGGCACAGGAGCACTGCACAGGTTGATGGACTTTAGC
>VXBC01006765.1:1765161-1795622 GCA_013399945.1 Ploceus nigricollis | reverse complement strand
TCAAACTGCACATACTTCATTTATATAAAAGAAGCTCATGTATCTCATCCTTATTGGGTTTCCTGCATTTGTCATCATTGTACTCATTCTGTCTATCCATCCTGGGCTAAAGTATAGTCATAAAACTGCATTTTTGGTATTTAGATCTGGAGCTTTTATGCATGGTGACTGCATTTTGAGTCAATCATTTAAACTAATTACTACAACCTCCCAATAATTATTGTTCCAGTTCTGAGGTGTCTGCTATGTCAACTTTCAAATTTAAAAGCAAACATACCTGTTCCATAATCTCAGTTTTTGGATTTACAGTATTTCAGGGAAGCACACACCCCTTGATACAGTTACCTCTGTGCATGTTTGTGTGTGTGTGTGTGTGTGTGTGTGGTCACATGCACATGCACCTTGTTCAAACAGGAATTTTTTCCTCAGAATAACCTTCACTCTTTCCCTCCTGGGCTATCAGCCTCTACACTGCGACTCATCTGAAGATGTTGTTTTTCATGCCTTTGTACCAGAGGACATGCTTTTCAGATGCTATAGCTCTTTGCTTTCTCACAGTTGTTTATTTATTTCCCATAAAACATTTTCCACTTTGAATACCACCTTCCATTTCTAACGTTTCTTAATGTAGAACTCACATTTTCAAAAGCTTCCTGTGTGTGTCAACTCTGCATAATTTCTTTTCCTCATTTCCTAAATCACAACCTGAGACTGATTTTCAGGCTTTCTGTGCTGACATGTAGCACTGGGAGCATTTCAGCAAAGACAGCCATGGGAAAAGGCAGACCACTGTGCAGCTACTCCTTAAAAGTTAGGTAGAGATCTACAAGATCTCCCACTGTTGCATCTAGCTGGCATCAAAAACACAGTTATCTACATGCTGGACAACTAAAGCATCTTCCATTTTAACTTGCCTCTTTCCATCCCTGAGGAGAAATTTCCCATGGCACTCCCAAACAGAATATCTCTGGTGCAGTCCTCATGGGGCAGAAGCAGTCTACCAATGGGATAATTTCCCTCTCTGGCAGCTTGCTGCCTTTCTGCCATTAAAGTGTTTTCTCTGCAGCAGTCTCTGTAGCTGGCCTAGAGGTAAGATTTTTTTATTATTTGCATCAAAGTCTTAATGATGAAAGTTTTTTTTTTATTTCCAGCTTAATTTTCTTTTTTCCCTCTTGGCCTCACTAGAGAGTAGTTTGTACTGAACTAAGCCCATTTTCCCAAATGGAAGACTTCTCTCCTCTGATAAACTAGAATGCTCCAGGGGGATATAAATCTGCAATACAGTGAAAGTCAAACTATATCAATTATGTGTTATCCTACAGAAGACTGTTCACGTACCTGAACAAAGAGAATATGACAAAGCCCTAGAAGTGTTTATCAGATTTGAGAGATTGTGTAATAGCAAGAGGTGGTGAACAGTAGGTAGGTAGCATTTTTACATGTCTTGTGAATCATAAGCTTCTTCAAAGTAGGGTTTAACACAGGAAAGTTATACCAAAAGTACAGTCTGCTTGTCTTCTGAAGCAGGAAAGGGGTTTTCTTCAAACAGGCAGCTACAGACCCTTTTATATCACCAAAGAAATGTCAAGGGAAAGAAGGCAAGAGGCACAATTACTGAAAAACATTTTGAAAATTAGTAACAAAAACATATTTTGAACCTAAGAGGCAGGCAGATGCAGTATCTTGTCAAGATACTGTTAGGATGTGTTGAGTTTGGGAAGCTTATCCCCATGACCGAAGTCTCTGATAACAAAAAAGATGCAGGAGTGTCTCTGGTGGGTGCAGGCTGGTGGGGCACTTGTCACCCCCATGCCATGCTGGGGCTTGTGCTCGTGTGCCAGTGCAGGACATGAGACTCAGAGGGAGGCTTCGCTCTGATGCTGGCAGACAGTGTCTGGCTCCTAATCAGCCTGTACAAAGGGGATGCCTACAAACAGCTTAGTCTCTCTTTGTGATACTGGCTCCTTGGTGATTAAAAAAAAAAAAAAAGCTCCAGTATTACAAATACAAAATTATATGGGAACAGCAATTACACTCCCCTCACTGTAGCCCAAAGCAGGGAGGAAAGTTATTTCATTTTTCTCCAGGAGTTCATGTCTGCAGTTTTGGGGAAATGTTGAAGCTCTGGACTGGTTTGATCAAAGCCTTCCTACACTGTCAAACTTGCAAATAATTCATGAAGTGTAAGGGACTGAAACCTGTCATAAAGTATGCTGTAATGGTACACTTTTTTAAAGACGTTGGCTATATTCTTTATAGCAGCACTTGGAAATAGGCATATCTTTTAATTGCTTAGCAGCTGCCAGTTTAACGCTTAAAACATGATTTAATTCACTGAGTCAATGAATCAATTCCTTGTGCTTCCATGTGCTTCCAAGGGATATGCTCATTGAAATGTCTGGCAAAACATTTCTGTGACCTCTTCATTCACATCACGATGAAAATTCCACAAGTAAGCTGAAACTTTAGGTTCACTTAAGTGGTGCACTCTGAGTAACAGCAGACAAATCTACTAAATCATCTCCTAGTCTCTTAATATTCATGTCTCTTCCACTGAATCTCAATTGTGCATACTCTGATCTCAATGTGAAACATTTGGGATTAATGTCCACATTTTAAAAAGCAGATGCTGGTTCTGGTGACCTTGATATCTGAGGACCAGCTTGAGAAATTTGACCTGAAGCTGGATAGAGGATCTGATTTGCACATGGCACAGAGCCTCCTACTCTAAAAATCAGACAAATTCTTCTTGGCTTTTCTGATCCAATTCTAATCCTAGAATAGTTGTTTCTGATTGATTGTTCAGCATTTTCACTTTTATTGCTGGATGGGTTACAGGCAGTGGGAAAAGGAAAGCTCAAGAGAAGAGAGCAGCCTGTTTTTACCTACCAGTCCATAAAGTCTCTCAAAATCTTCCAAATCATATCAACCCTTTCAATTTCTGTTCACTCAGGAGACAGCAGAGTCTCTTCATACCTAAGGACAAGGACACTACCACATCTCCCCTCTCCTCCAAGACGTTCTGTACCAAATAGACCCATCAGCTGTGACCTCAGGTATGCAAGGGAATGTCATCTAATAGGAGTGTTGCAGCTCTCAGTGTTGTAGAAGTAGTGCCTATCCATGGGCTTTGAGACAGGCAGCTCTCTGAGGATGACCCATAATCAAAGGAGAGTAAAGCTCCCTCACCAAAAGCCGATGCTGGCATTGAAAAGGTGATGTTCCCATCAGCTACTAGCAGCAACAAGGAGAGAAAAAAGATGTGTTTAAAAGAATCAGTGTCTGATGGAGCTCTCAGACTTAGGCATCAAAATAAGAAGGCTAAATTATAGGCTATATGTCTTTGTGTGTAAGATACTTTTTGGAGTCATAGGTGATGGGTTTCTTCCTGTGCTGGTTTCAGCTGGGGTAGAGTTAATTTCCTTGACAGTGGCTGGTGTGGGGATCTGTTTTGGATTTGTGCTGAACAGAGTGCTGATAATGTCAAGATAATTTTATTATTGCTGAGCAGGGCTTACAGAGAGCCAAGGCCTTTTTTGCTTTTGTACTGCCATGCTGAGGAGGGAGCTGGAGGTACTTGTGAGGTTGAGAGGAGACACAGCCAGGACAGGTGACCCCAGCTGACCAAAGGGACATTCCAGACCATCTGACATCATGCTCTGTGTATCAGCTGGGGGCAAGAAGGAGGAAGGGACGTTTGGAGTGATGGCTTTTGTCTTCCCAAGTCACTGCTACACGTGGTGGGTCCCTGCTCTCCCGAGGATGGCTGAACACCTGCCTGCCCACGGGAAGCAGTGAATTAATCCCTTGTTTGGCTTTGCTTGTGGGCTTGGCTTTTCCTTTCTCTTTTAAACTGTCTTTACCTCAACCCACAAGTTTTTTACCTTTTACCATTCCGATTTTCTCCTCAATCTCACCAGTGGGGACATGAGCGAGAGGCTGCATGGGGCTTAGCTGCTGGCTGGGGTTAAACCATAATACTTCCTCATCTCATTAAAGAAAATCTTAAGTCTTGAATATGAGATTGTATCATAAGCCACCTTTATCATCTTAATATCACAACTCTATTCTCTGATCTTGATAAGACACAGTTTGTAAATACAAGCACCCTGTTTCTTTTGTTTTGAGATAATCCGATTTCTCAGGAAGACATTTGGAAAACTGAATTACTGCAAATTTATACAGTTCAAATTCAGTAGAACTGGGATGTGAGGAGGAAGTGCACAAAAATTATTCCAAACATACCTATCAAAAGGGAGATAATTTTCTGCCATAGGTTGAATTTTACATATTCATTGAAAAGGAGCAAAGAAATAATTCTGTAATAAAAGACTTTTTGGCACAAAACAAAGGGGAGAAATACAAAAACAAACCTTGAAATTCCAAGTCTATATGTTTAAATTCTGACTGGTGTTGCTTGTCAGAGCCAAATTTAATATTCAAGGTCAAAAGAAAACTTGTACAGAAAATACTTTCTAAGCCAAGATAGCTCATTAATCTGATTGATTGAAAAAATAGCTTGGGAAGCAAGAAGTGTACCTTTTGCTCCTAAACTTAAGATCAGTACATTTAGCAGCCAATGTTTCTGGAGTTTTAGTTTGACTGAATGAAAAGAATTGATTTTCAGAGGTTGGGAGTTGGCACATTTGTCAAATACAGCAATTTTTGTCAAGGTGTCAAGGTGTTTACTTAGGAAATAAAATGTCTTAAGTGATTTGTCAGCTCTGAAGGGTACTGGCCAAGTTCTGCATTTTAAAATTTGATCATTTCAATGACTCCTAAAATGCTTTGTAACCATAATGAAACTTAGGATACAGTTGGTATCAATCGTCCATTTTTTTGTATTTCTCTTATGGTTTCCTATTTAAAACAGTAACCCTGGATTTATAAAAGGCAACTCAATGTGCAAAATCAAGGTTCTTGGTGCTATCATAAAGAAGCCATAGGCTCATATGATTGGAAATCAAGGTCCTTTTAGGAGATTCAAACCTCACTCTAAAATGAAAGCTGATGATCAAAATACAATCCATTACATATGATTCATTGGAATGGAAAATAAGTGTTAAAATCACAGTTAGAGAAAAGCTAATATCAGGTAGAAGAAAGAATTGTAAGCTTTCTGCCTTTTGGCAAACTTCTCACTGTCAAACAGTCTTCAGAGATGCTGAAGTCCAAACCAACCTCTCCACTAGCACCTTTAACACTAAGATCATTTTATTTAAAGTCCTGGAATGCAAGAGACAGGTACAAGTAATGAAGCACAATTAAGGCAACTGCAGAAATGAGTGGAGGTGCTTGATAATACTATGTGCAGTGGTACTTCTCAGTCTCAAATTCTGGTCTGGATGCAATGAGTAAGATAATAGGCTGAGTAACCTGCTATACCATGCAGGAATTAGTAACCAAACCAGCATTAGTTACTCAGTGCACAGATAGAAAGACATAGAACTTTAAATGCTCTTTCCAGGTCTCTCCATTCATTAAGACAATTTTAAATGTCAAGCTTGTTACTCAAGCCTCAATTTTACTGACAAAAGACCTTTACTTAAAATCATAGCAGACACAGCAATTTTCTAAGTACAGAGCAAAAGGTTCCAGAGTAATACTCCTACAGATTTTGGACTTTGGAGGTATTCATGTCACATAACTTCAGCTGTCTAAAAGTAAGGTATCCAGCCTCAGTTAGAGATTAAGTTCCCTCTCTAGTCAAGGAGGAAGTGAATCACCCTTTGAAATGTCTTCCTCTGCCTCCCTGGCCATTGATGGAGGCTATTCAAATGCTTAGCCTGGACCTTACTTTTGGATGACTGGAGTTAGTCTGCCATGGCTCCAGGGCCCCACTGGTACAGACCCCATACAAAGGGTCTTTGCGGTGTGAAAAAAATGTTCCAGGTGATGTGGTGTCCTTGTGACATTGGTTTCTCAAGCATGTTAGCAGTATATGAAGGGTGTCTGTCACTAATCAGTCAGCATTTTGGGGTACTTCATTCCCTGTATTTGGCACTTCACATAACACCATGTTGCCAACGCTGACTTTTCAGCTGTTAGCAAAAAACAGATGGAAATAAATGTGTAATGGAAAAACTGGATTTAGAATAACTCTTAGCTGGAAGAAACCAAGATTCAGAGTTAATAATATAGAGGGAAATCAACCTAGCAAGATAGATGAGGTATATAATCAGTGAAATCATGTTGCTCAAGACAGTGCTTTGATAACTTGTACTTTTTAAATACTATCACAAACAAATCAATGGATGTTAGTCAATTTATCATTCTCTGTGGTTAGAGATTAGTGCCTGGGAAATTACTGCAATATCTTAGCATGATTACATAGTATTAAATAATTATTCAGTACGAATGAATGCTCTTCACCACTGCCAGCAACCCTGAACATTGTTTTGCCTAAGTAAAGAATAAAAGTTCTGGTCCATATTCAGTTATTTTTGCCTCATTTGTTCAAAGGTAAGGATCTTGCACTCTACAGACAGAACCCTGTCTAATTAGTGAAAGTGTCTTCTGGGTTTATCAGATGACGTCCCTGTCTCAAGGTGTGGTTAGTGAAGGAGATAAGGGTAACTAGCCCAGAGTAGCCAGCAGCTGCAGAGTGTCCTTGTACTTTTAGGAATTTACTTAGGGAAGTCTACCTGTGAATTAGGCACCAAGGGCCCACTGTGGTCAGTGGAGATACAGAGCTCAGTTCAGTGCCATCTGACACTTGTGGTCCCCATCTGCAGCTACATATGGCATTCATCTCCTGCGGGTGCTTATGCCATGTGTACCAGCTCATGTGGATGTCCTGGATACTCAAGCACATCTCGACAGCATAGGAACCCATATGCCAACAACTGGATTGAATCCTGAGGATGTACAGCCAGGAGACCTCAGAAAACATTTCAGTTCACCCTGATATATTTGCCTACTGCTTGACTAGGTTCTGCATACACAAGGATTTAGTGCTCTTTGGGGTGCCACGGGATACCCAAGACATGGCTGGCAGACACCACTCATAACCTATAAAGGTCCATGGCCTGCTGGAGGCAAGGCAACTTAAATGACACTGTGTGCTGGCACCCAGCCAGGCATGCAGGTCTCTAGTGCCTTGTTACTGAGCAGCTCCCTCCTCCCCAGGGATATCTCAGCTGGGATACCATGATCCGTGATGAGTTCCTGGGCACTACAGCTCTCAGTCCCCTACGCTGAGGTTTTGTAATCTCAAACTGAGTTGGACGATTGTGTCTTGTCTTTTACTCTCTTGCCAAAGAAGCTGGGGTGGCCTCTAGAGACTTTTAATTCTCAGGGGTTTAGCAATACTCATGGGTCCAAAAGACCTGGAGAAATTCTCTTTTCCACTTTTTTCACAGGTGCAGGGAACTCTTGAAGTAGATAGTGCCTGCAGCTCTCAAGCAGAAGACTCTTAGGTAAACTTTCCCTCATGTCAGCTCTTCTCCCCTGACCTACTCTCCTTTCCCATAGCATATTAATCAGGTGAGTCTTCAATACCCCGACCCAGTTTGACCTGAAAGGCATCTGCCTCTTACTCCATGTGCTGCAAAACTGAGCTGCCAAGGAGGAACAGCAAAATAGAAGGAGAGAAAGGGAAGGCATGTTGAGGAGTTGTTTGAGAGATTGATGACTCCACTAAATTCACTCTTGCAGTAATCCCACACCTGTAATTAACCGCAGAGACAAACTCACTCCAAAGCCCTTGGGCTCTCATAAATTGTCTTCTATGGGCCCAAACCAAAGGCTATTGAAATGAATGAATCTCCTCTCCGTGACTTTAATGATCTTCAAATGGCCTTGGCATAATTTCTTCTGCTTCTCATCTTTTCTTCTCTATTTTCCTTCTGCTGCAAAATTTTACAGGCTCAAATATGCTGTGAATTATGGCAACCAGCTACAGAAATCTAATTCTTCAAGTGTCTCTATTATGTTCTGCCAGATAATCTGTCTGTACAAACCAGCCTCAAAACAGGAATTCAGTCCTGCTGAAATTGAGCTGAGAAGAAACAGAAAGGAACTACCTCTTGAAATGTAGGTCTGCTACTGAATTTTAAAAAGATGTGGCCATTATCTTGGTTAGTCTGTTCCATCTGTGACACTCTCCTATAAATAATACTGTTCTCTCTGGGTGTGCATGTCTTCATAAATCTGGTGCAAGTTGACCATGTCAATTTTAGCTACAAATGTTAAAATTCTTTATTCGTCTATTGAACCAGCCCCAAGTGCCGCTTCCTCTTATTATTTCAAACTTAGGGTGTCTGGACCAGGCTTACACCTAAGTAAAAAGCTAAGTCACTTTCCATGTACCTCCTGCCTTGGAGGGACGTGATAGTTTATGCATCCACAATGCATCCAGCTGATCTGTATTATCCAGGCACCCGAGAGGCATGGTAATGGCTTTGACCTAGTACAGCTGGGAACTTTGCTATGAATTAACCAGACCAAGATAAGAAGTGCTGCCTTTTTTCCCAATCTCCTGTGCTGAAAAAGAAGAGAAAAAATATTTCTGTTTTTCCTTTGCATAATATTTATACTTCCATAATTCCTATTTTTGGATGCTATATGCAGGCAGAAAGACAAAGGACTGCTCAGGGAAGGGTAAAGCTAGAGAGAAGCATGGGATAAAGAAAAGTTAAATTCTTTCAAAGATACATAAATCACCTCATGGGTGAATACACTGAAGGTGAGCCAGCAGGAAACCTGGAGAAGATATTCACAATCAGAGCAGGTGAGGTCTCAGCTTAGGCCTGCTCATCCCCATCATCCATAAGAACTTACTGGATAAACATGTTTCAGGGATGGTATAGTTCCAGTTCATTTTCCCTTAGGTAAAAGGACAAGTAGGTGACCTGTAAGGAGTCATCCAGCCCTGGTTTTTTTCCAGCTATAATTCTCAGTCACATAGGAAACTGGCACAAGAAAAGGGGCCAAGGTGAACAACATCACACCTGGTAACTGGGAGTATAGCATGTCCCACAACATCCCCAGCTTTGACACTGCTAGAAAAACATCTGCTTAAAAGGGTACTGATTCTGATTCCATTTAAAACAAACAGCACCTGGTTTCCTATGCTTTTCCGTGTAACCTAACAAGTAATTGTTAAAGTGGCTTCTTCAGTACAGTGTGAAATATTTCTCTGGCTGAAAGCTGTTAAATACTGCAGTTGATTTACAATGAAAGGCATGAGTAGAAAGCAAGCTCTGTTGCACTGATTTCTAAGCACGTAGTAAGGCGAGTGTCCTATGACCAGGCTGAGAGTTTGCAGCCTTGAGAACTAAGGTTCACTGCAGAAATAACCTGCTGGATTTCCTGTTTTGCTATACCCAGGTAAATATTTAGCAATTGCACCAAGTTCAACAGAGGTTGAAGTTAACCTAAATAATCCATGATAGAGCATTTTCTGTAATGGATGGAAGTCCACTTCAGTAATTTCCTTGTTTTTGAAGGACCATGGGATCAGGCCTTTGTACTCTTCCAGAGTCAGGAACTGGTCAGGAGAGTTAAACTCAGATTTTATGCTCAGGATGTTGCACACAGTATATAAACAGCACTCCAGACATCTGGAATACAAATCTTGTTCTCTTAACAGTGAAAAACAGACCTTTTACTGCCTTCTGTAAAAAAAAAAAATGGATCATTTATTAAATGGTTGTTATTAGGGTTGTCAAACAGGTAACAGTAAATGACTGAGAATTGTTTTTTTTCAGCTTGGCATCCTATTTCATTCTAGCTATGCAGCATGTGCCCTTGCATACCAGCTGAATGAGGAACTGTTGCATGGTGTAGCAGCAGTGAAGTGTTGCTTTGTTTAAGGGACACTATACCCTCTAGAGGAACGAGGACAGTGTCTTGTACTTAATGACCTTCCTTTACTTTAAGTCCTCAGATTTTCCTGATTGGCTTGGCAAGACAGTGAACTGGGCAGTGAGTGTTTCTTTGCTTCATCTCAACAAAAACCTAGGTGGATTCACTGGAAGGCTTTAATGAAGGGGTTGAGGACTTTTTATACTCCAAGATAGCCCATTTATCTCAGTCCTCTCAGGCTGAAGAAATTACTAGGTTTCTGATCCCTGTTCCACTATTAATGGGAATTTATCTGCACCCCCAAAGCTGCCAGCTTCAGTCAGCAGGCTGGGACAAAGGGCAAATGGGCAGCACAAGCCAAGCATCACTGCTATGCTGTTACCAGTACCTGAGAGAGCTGCCTAAAGCTAGCCCATGGCTAAATATGCCCATATTTAGCCCACTTACACCTGAGGCTGCTTGACAGACAGTTTTTCAGACAAACCAAAACCATGACAGCCCCTCTGTGAAATAAAACTTAAGTGCTATGCATTATCTTTTGGACTACAAATTTATATTACTTAGACTTTGTAAGTAAACAGAGAATATCAGTCACTAAATTATGATTCTGCATCAACTCCTGAGCAGACAGTGCTTTACAAATTGCCACTCAGTAGGTGATACAGTATTGTTCACTAAGTTTGGTGGGAAATGACGCTACATTTTTCACAGTGCTTGCATGTGATTTGCTCACAGCACAAGTACATGGGGAACAATGCAATTGCCATTTCTCACTAATTATGTGGAAAAATCCACTGAGGGAAAAAGAAACCCTTGCAATATCTTTTTAGCTAACAGGATAAGCACATTAAAGGCAAAATTTTCATAAATAGATAGAATATTTTCTCCATCCATATAAAAGCAGAACTATTACCAGAAAATTGTTTTTTGCCCTCAATATCTTTGAAGAAAAAAAGGAAGGTTACATTCAGGGTGAAGTGCAAGCTACTGAGTCAGGGCACAGAGCATGGGGAATCATGCCCAAGGCATTGCCACTGAGGCAAAGCTGCTGGTACGTAAGGTTTACTGAACAGGACAACAAACAAGGATAGGCTCAGGTGCTCTGGTTCCTACAATATGGGGTATGTGGGCGAAGGCTGTTATGGGTTTGCGTCCAGGAGATTACACCAGAGATGTCAGTAGTTCTGCTTCAGAAAGAAGGTTAAAAATAATATTAATTACAGTTTTAGCTATGTTATTAACTTTTTCCTGTAATTTCAAGGACAAAATGTTCAGTTCCCCTCTCTTGCCTATTGTTTCTACAAATTAGTTCTGGGTATCACTGCAAGTAATGACCACAGGAGCATTCAGAGGTGTTAAATGCAAGGAGAGTTCAGCCCTGCTGCTGGAACTGACCCACCAGGAGAGGAGTTCAGCTAATGGGAAGTTATGTTTCATAACAGGGACAAAAATTATTTGTATTCTCTTTTTAGGGCTCACTCATTTTACATTTCTTTTTTACAATCCTCTTAACCAAAAAAACCTAAATGCATAATGAAAAATAGTCTGATTTTTAAATATTTTATTTTATGTACTAATTTTTGGCATCTTTAAGGGATACATTTTGCAGAAGATGCGTGATGAGGCATGTTTTTATGCAGTAATAGTTAATGGAAAATAAATACCCTGACACCTTTGGCTCCAACCACCAGTGTCCCCTTCAAACCTCGGCACTCTTCTAAATTATTTTTGAGTTTATCCTAATGGTCTTTTAGGTCTAGATAGCAGGATGCAGCACAAAATGGACTCAGAGCAAGCCCATGCATGACACCAACTAACAGCAGATCTAATCCTGACATATCCAGGCCAAAATGTCTGCAACAGGCTGACAGCAGTCATCACCAAAGACACAAGGAAAACCATATTTTCAGGAAAGAAAATCCCAGTCCTGGACCAATTTTAAAGAAAGGTAAGCACTTGCCATAGGCAATCCCACTAGTGAGTCAGGAAGGCAGAGATCTCACAAACACCTTGATGCTGCTCCTTAATGCCCTTTTTCTTGCACAGAACTACAAAACTGCTCCTTGAGTCCCTCATTCTCAGCCCTGCTCCTCTGACCCTGTTAAAATACATTTTCCTGCATTTGTTTTGCCTTTTCCCTCTGCCCTTTGAATCTGCCTAAGGTCTGGGAGTGGGGTGTCCATTCTCAGCTTTGGCTGAATTCTATGGTTTCAGCTGCAAGGCTGTTATCTGAACTCCTGCTCATTTCTAGCTCAAAGCCTGGTGCCAGCAGTCACATGAGGAGCTTGGCCTTTAGGACCAATTAATCCCATTTCTAACTTTTACTGTGCAGGAATAAAAGATGGAGACACTAGCAGGCAGTGGGAAGGGAGGGCCAGAAGAAAAAATAAGTGTTTTAAAGAGAAAAGCAGCAATTTGAGTGGGGAAGAGGGAAGGAGAGGAGGGATGTAGGAATCTAAGTCACAACTTTTCAAAAACTGATGTTAGTAATTTTGTGAACATCTTTCCAATCCTTAACCCTACTCTGCCTCCCTTGGGCTGCTGCCTGTCAAAATAATCACTATACAAGGGCTACAAGCAGCTAGTCCCTGCTGAGTATGAGGAATGGACAACCTGCTGCTCAGAGACCAAGGAATCTGATGGGCAGTGTCCACAAGGAACACAGAGAGCTGGAGCTCAGAGCCGTGATATCTTGTAGGACAGGAGAGATAAGGACTTCACATCCCTGTTCCTCCATCCCATGCTTCATCTTGGGACAAGATGCTTCAAAGATCTGATTAGTGGCATCTTGTTCTGGCTCCTGAAATTAATTCTCTGCTGGCACATCTGACCTTTAATTTGGAAAGGTAACATTCAGCCTGGCCTTCTGCCTTGGAAAGGATGCTGACACCTGCTACATATTTTCACTGGGAAGACAGAGTGATTCCTGGTCTCATTGATATGGTAGATAGCTGAGGTGACCCATGGGACAATATAGATGGATATTTTGGGAATGGTGATTCCTAATTAAAAGCTCAGCTTGAAAGGGGTTTCCATATTTGTGAGTCTGCAGTTAGTTTGGTATTTATTTAGCTGCTAGTATGTGTGAGTTCCTCTGGCATTAAACAAGCGCCAGCACACTCAGGGCTTTACATACACCTCCCTCAGAGCAAGCCACTGCCTTTTACCTTGAGGAAGCTGGCTATGGGACAAGTCCAGAATGCCCCCCAGAAGAGAACATCATTTTCCATCACACACCACCCCAGAAAAGGTGCCCAGGAGGCTCATGCTAGGGGTGTAAGGGGCTTTCAGGGGATGTTGTCCATGGGCCAGGCACTGTACTGGGAGGGCAGACAATACAGAATAGAGCACAGTCACAAAGCAAACACACTGTCACTTGGCACAATCAAGTGTTGCTGTCTTTAAGCTTTAAGCTTACTGAGACCCATGTGGTGTATGGCACATCACAGTTACGGCTGTGCTCTGGGATCAGGGACAGCCTTCGGGACAGCAGGGATGGAGCAGCATGCTGTATTCTTCTAGTCAGGCTCTGTGTGAAAAGTACCGCAGGAGAGACCAAAAGGACTCCTTGGATGCAGAAAGAGCTGCTTTTTTTGGATGGTAGCATGTAGCACACTGGCTGCTTTTTTTTTTTTTCCTTTTATGTCAAAGAGAGTAACAAAGAGTCACAATGGGTGAGAACAACTCACTCCTACAGGAATCGAAGCTTTCACCTGCTTTGCAATAGAGTAATATGTGCCTTTGAGGACAAGGCTATTTTTCTCCTATCATTTATTTTGAGCAGGAGGGCTCATACACCATCCACTTACTTCTCCATGCTTTTTAAGTGTTACTTACGCTGAGCATGGAAGAACATCAAGGTAGAAAAAGAAATGGCAGAGATTCATTAAATACTGTGCTTCACTTAATCAATAGTGCTTAAGCAGTCCTGAGCCAGGTTTTCTGAGGATCTCACAGCCTTTTCTCAATATATGGTCTATGTCAAAACACTTCTGTAATGCTTTCTAAACTCACATGACAGAGAATAATTATAGACAATGAATAAATACAGACAATGAGGCTCATGTGACTATCTGTTACAGCACACCTGTACAGTTAAATAGAACAGCTCAGGGACTCTTGTCTGACCAACTGACTATCTCACCCCAGCTGGTTTGCAAATAACTGCAATAAGCCTGTGATAACTTTGTTTTAGTTTAATGCAATACCCATTAGCACTTGAAGTGAACAAGGCTCTTCCCATAGCCACTAGTGCGAATCCTCTGTGATCAGTCATTTTCCCCTTAAATGTTAAATACCATTATTCAATCCTTTTTCTAGACAGAAAAACACATCAGCATTTCATAAAGCCTGGCACAAAATCACCAAGCAGAGAGGAAAAATAATCCTCTATCAAAATCTTTCATGGTGAAACCACATTCCTCAAATATGAAGAAAAATATGGCAAGGTAGAACATTTTTTCAAGGTATCTGTTAAGTACTGCACTTCTTGAGAATGAAAAGTAAAAACTAGCACAATCAACAGGTGCAGAACATCACATGGTATGGGTTAGTAATGCCACCTCCCTGATACTACATAGCTATCAGAGCACAGTGGAAAAAAAAACATTTTAAAACATACCCAATTTGATCACTACTCAATGAATAAATTAGGAGTTCAAAGATGAATATGTAGAAAGTATTTAATCTTATTTTTTATATGTGTAAGTATATCTATATGTATAAAGCTTCCCGCAAGCAATAGCTGGAGGTCTTAAAAACACACAAGCACCAGATGGAGTTATCACAGTTTGCAATAATGGAAATAAAATTTTAAAAAAAGACAAAACTCTGAAAAGGCTTAATTTCCTCCACATCCCCTCAACAGAGCAGTGAATATGAGTCCCATCAGGCCAGCAACAAACAGTGAGAAACTGCACTACGAATCTGCTCCCTCAGCTGAACCAGGCACCTCCAAAGTAAAGACTTTGTGACAATATCTGCTCAGTGTAAAATGTTATTTCATGTGCGATGACCAGCACAGAACTGTCAGAGGTTTTATCAGCTTTCTAGTACACATCATGGCATCCCAGTGTTAGAAAGCCAGACCTGGGGGACCGCAGGAAAGAGGAGAGTTATTTGCCACCAATGTTATTTTTCCCAGATTAATTTTGGTATCTTTATAGGTATTATCTATAAAGCATCAGTAGTCACTTACATTTTCCACCTTTTTATAAACATAAACATAAACATTCTGTCTCAGATTAAATACTTAAATAATATGCTTACACAAAATTTCATTTTCAGTGGCTACAGTTATGATTTTATAGTTATAAATTATACTCCAAAAGTCCACAAATATATTTACAAAGGTTCACTTGAGGGCTTCCTTGAATTTTACCTTGAAGGCTTGTGGAGAAAAGCAGTGATATAAGTTTGAACCAGAATAATCAGAATCCATATCAAGACAAATAAATGTGAGGGTGAGTCATTGAAGAACTGGATCCAGTGAGCAACGTGAGAGCTTGTAGGTGAACAAAAAAGAAAGAACCTCACATATTTCTGTATGATTTTAGGGTAGCTGAAAAAGTAGAGACTAAAATACACCAGAGTTAGGAGTGATCCTGAAGACAACAGATTCCCTTTCAGACTCCTTGGAAGCCTCAAGATGGTTCAGGAGTGGGATGAGAGACACATGTTAGCTTTCTTTCAAACACATAACTCTCACTCAGGCAAACAATAAATTACATTAGAGAAGGAAACATTTATCTACTCTCAAATAAAAAGTGTTAATCCCAAGGCATGACATCATTTCAATCAAATTTAATTAATCCTCAAAATAAGAACTGATATGGGAAGAGTTGCTGAGACATCTAAGGCAAGGACCTGGCATTTTCCTAATACAGAAGATTGTCACCTGTGCAAAAATGGCAGATGGAGCATACTGATTAATTACAATGCAAATATACATGCAGTAATCTAGAAAGATTTTCATACAGAAAATAAGGCAAGAACAGCAAGTTTTGTTCAGGCTTGCTGCAAGCTCTTCTCGGATAACAGGATACAAATTTAACTTTATGCAAACCATTATTGGAGTATCATCCTCCTGTAACTGTAGCCTTCAGCAACACTTTTGGAGAAGCGTATAAAGAGGCTTCCTTCATGCAGCAATATGTCTAGAGCCAGTCCTAATACATATTATGCTGATTTTTTGGCAAGACACCTGGAAACTGTTATAAAGACGGCTAAGCTGAGCCTGGGCTACAAGCATCTACTCTTTAGTTAGTAATGCCTCTTGCAGGAGGAGGTAAGACTAAACTCAAGGCCTGGCTGATGTCAGGCAACTATCTCTTACTTTAAAGTCTCGCTGCTACCTACTAAAAGGCAGCAAATATGAGACCAAATTATTCCCTTTTGTGTAAGAACTGGATGAGGTGAAGATCTTGTGATTTCTTTTCAGTACTTGGCTCCCTCTCACATGATGAGTTTGTTCCAGGAACACACAACTCTATCTCTAATAGGTGATGGCTCTAAGAAGCAGCCTGGGGATCTGTTTTCTCCATGGTAGGGAGTAATTCTCCGGCTTAATAAACAGGCACAGTTTGGTTGCCAATCAAAAGCCACCCAACGATTCAAAGTGAACATAAATTTCATGCAGGACACCTAGGTAGCAGCTCCCTGAATACACCGCTGATGCAGGACTGTTAGCTGAGGCAAAACCCACCAACCAACATGAGCTAAAATCCAAGCTGTTTAATGTCGCCATCAAGCAACTCATCCCAACCCCAACAAGAGGATCCTACAGCATCACATAAATCTGGAACACCATTTCTCCCATCTATCCCAAGAACAGAGCAGCTCTGTGCTCATCCCTTCAAAAAACATCAAGGCAGATTTACCTCCAGTAAGACAAATCCATTGAGGATTTTACAACAGAGGCCTGTCCCAGACTGGGCAGCATTTCATTAAAATCAGAAATACAAGTGCTGTGGTGCCAAGGCAGATACACAGCTCAGACTCCTCCTGCCTTACCAGTTCCTGCTGCTTTAGTAATTGTACTAATGTTGTTTCATTACCAACCTGTGTCTCTCCCTAGGACGAAGTCTGGGTATTTCTGGTATATGATGGAACCTTCACCACAAGCTGCTGAGCTCTTTAATGTATGATCAATAAACAATTGTTGAACTTCATAACCCTTTGAAGCTGAGGACATGCTTGGTAGCCAGGCCATGTTGTGCGATACATCTAAGGTGTATTGCTTCTGGGGCCATTGGCACAGTGAGCAGCATGGACTTGTAGCTCTTCCCAGAATAGAACTCCTCAGAAGTGCTCATTTTCATTTGAAGAGTTGCCACAAGCTGTGAGGCAGACGAACCTTCCCCCTGCTGTGCGTGTTTATGTATAAATGTAAATCTTTCTTACCTTTCATCTGTGAAAACTGAAACTTTACCAAATGTTCTCGTTTACTGAAAACCCACATGCTGGGGGTTTTCAGAGAAACAGCTTTCCATCTAGCATTATGTACATTCCTCTATACCTGTGCTAAATTAATCCTGTGTTTTAAATAAACAATTGAACTATTATTTTTACATGAACCATGAAGGCAATCACAATATATTGTAGCTAATATGTTCTCTACACAGTGAAATGCAGGAATACTTTTGGGGACTTCAAGACATTTGAAAGATTAATCATCCCTTTTTAGGGCAGGCCTAGCATGGGACAAGTATATTTGGGTTAGGAAAGGATTTCTGAGCAGTTTTTTTACCTCTGCCTAAGATGCCACCCTTTCAAATCATGTTTTGCATAAGTAATTTTGACAAATTGCCTGCAGAGCAATCAAGCCAGCCAATTCTGCAGTAGGACATACTGAAACATCAAATTGGAAATGATTATGCCTCTCTAAGGTGTTCAGCTTTTCACACCACTATTTTTAAATAGATGGTGAGATTTCACCCCCCAACAGTGTGCCCAAACAATAACAAATCTTCTGCTAACACAGAATCAACCCTACTGTCACTCTGCCTTAAGTTCAATAGCCTGCAGTGCTCAGACAAATTCAGACCAACTACAGATGGAACAAACATCAAGTAAAAGCAATAGTGGTAACTAAAATTATCCTGACCTTTGACAAGAAAATAAAAGAGAACTAGGGTCAGGGCCTTTTCCACATCCTACCTCTCAAATGCTAGGCGGTGAGCCATAGTTTCAGTTTGTTTCTCATGGTGCTTTTAAAGAGATGTCCTTTAACACAGCTGACCTACAGCTAACTTTAAATTCTGAGATGTACTGGTGACATGCTTAGTAATTGCTATTATATATTACTTGGAAGTAGTCATAATCAGAGAGATTGACTATAAAATTGCTCAATATTGATCCAAAGCTGTAGAGTTTACAGTATGCAAGCTTGTGTTTGTGAAGTCTATGCTACAAGACACAAAGAGCCTTCCTTCATCCCACTGTCCTCTGGGGAAGAAGCAAATCGCAAATGATTTTCCCACCTGAAAATCATTTTCAGGAACTGAGAAAAATTCTCCACCCCTAATCAGGATAAGCAGTGTTTGTATCAATTGGGGAAAAAAACCCCAAACCACCAGAGTTTAAAATAGATTTCAGTTCAGTTTTGATGATTTAGGGTTTTTTCATAATCAGTTTCAGTAGAAAAGTCACTTTCAAATGAGAAAAATGGAACCGTCTACACGTAAATCTTGAAAGCTCTCGTTTCATATCTCCAAAACCAATGGTTGTTCAGATCATATGCCTCTGACTGTGGCACTACCTTCTCTTATTCTAAGTTAGGTATGTTATGAAGGGGACAGAGATCCTATTTTCATTCCCCATACAATATCCAGAACAAGTCCTCGATGTACTACTATTAACAAGTGTAGCAATAATACAAACAATAAATAATAACTGAATAACTGGAAGAAACAGGTTGTCCTTTATGTCAGCAAGTCATGATAAATATAAAGCCTTATAAAGACAAAACCCATAGCCCAAAGGCCAGGGAGAAACATAGAAGCAGTTGTACATCACAATGAGCCAGCAGTGCCCTGGCAGCCAGGAGGGCCAACCCTGTCCTGGGGAGCATCAGGCACAGCATGGCCAGCTGGGCAAGGGAGGGGATTGTCCCGCTCTGCTCTGCACTGGGGCGGCCTCCCCTCCAGTGCTGGGGGCAGTTCTGGGTGCCACCATATAAAAAAGACACTGAACTAGAGAGAGTGTCCCAAGGAGGGCAATGAAGATGGTGAAGGGCCTTTGAGGGAAAGACCCCCTCATGGCTGAGGTCGCTTGATGTGTTCAGCCTGGAAGAGACTGAGGGGAGATGTCATTGCAATCTGCAGCTTCCTTGTGAGGGGAAGAGGAGGGGCAGGCACTGATCTCTGCTCTGTAGTGACCAGTGACAGGACCTGAGGGAATGGCCTGAAGTTGTATCAGGGGAGGTTCAGGTTGGCTATCAGGAAAAGGTTCTTCACCCTCAGGATGTTTGGGCACTGGAACAGGCTCCCCAGGGAAGTGGTCACAGCACCAGCCTGGCAGAGTTCAAGGAGCATTTGGACAATGCTCTCAGGCACACGGTGTGACTCTTGAGGATGATGCTGTGCAGGGCCAGGAGTTGGACTCAATGATCCTTTTGGGTCCCCTCCAACTTAGAATATTCTGTGATTCTATGTTTCTATGAATAAACTGATTCTGATTTGCCGATAACTTAATTTTAAAATTATATCAAGTAGCAGTAACAATAGTAAGAGAACACTGCAGGGGAGATTAGTTAATGAAGAGCAATATGAATTCAAAGCACTATGGTGCCAGTGGAAAATCTTAAATATTATTAGATAATACCACTACGCAGAAAGCATTCTATTAAGATGTTGATTTGTCTTCAATTTCAGAATCACAAAACCAAAGAATTCTCAGGTTTTTTACATAAGAGCCTTCAGTCCATCTGTCAGGTCCCATAGCTGTGACCCATCCAGGGTCTGCATCAAAACAACTGATCAAAAAAACTTATTCCAGTAGGCTCTGCCCTAGGGATCTGAAGGTGCAAGGACAGTTTATACGTGAAAAATTAATTAATCTCTGTCTTCACAAAGACAAGTATGTCCTATCTTTCCTCTCAGATGACTTTGAACCCAGAATATTAAAGTAGCAGGAGCTAAATATGATGTTTCTAGATGAACAAGCACTGGAAACAGCACTTTAAATAAATTTTTTATCTTCAGTCTTAGTTTCTATCCTTGAAATTTTGATGATTTCTCTAAACCAATGATAATCATGTGAAATTCAGAATCCCAGGTTACATATGCCTTATGTTCATTATTAGTATCATAATGCTATTAAACTTAGAGTATGATCAAAGTAGCATGGATTTATCCCAAATGCTCTTTGCAGATAATAATGCATTCTCCCTCAGTCCTAATATCAGTCTGGTCATTTGTATTTCATTTTCCTTTGTATTTCATTTGACTTCAGACAATTCACTCTACTTGAAGTTTGTTCTGTAATTCTCACAAAACTGTTCTAAGTTTCATATAGATTGATTGACAGATGAAAAAGTAGAAGATTCAGAAGCAATTATCCCCCATCATAGGATGTACTATAGTAATAAGGATGTTTTTTAAGGAACTATTATTTAAGCTGTTTATAAAAATAGAACTGAAAAGAGTAATATTTCTGAACACAACTAAATGGACCATATTTTTAGATCAACTTGCTTTTCAGATACATGAAAAAATCCTCTCAGTATTCCTCCCTCACATGTTAATTTGAAAATTTACTCCACAACTTCAAGAATGAAGGTGATACCTTCTTAAACCTGCAATAAAGACAATAAAAGAGCACTTCTGGCATCTTGGTTTTGCATGCATCTTTTTTAAAGCATTGTAGACATAAAACATCAAGAAAGAGTCAGCACTCTTTTGCTGCTATGGTGCCTGCTGATTTCGATACTCTCCTACCAGGCCTTGTGGCTCACTGGTATGCAGCACTCAGCTTCACAGCAAGTACAGCCTGAAGTAAGCAATGTAGAGCTTACAATGTAGAGCTTGCAGCAAAAGAGCTGCAAGTACTGCTTTTGTTTCAGTGGTGATGTAATTGGAGAGGGCTTTTCCTCTGATCAAGTTCCCCACCCGCCCTCCTAAAAGACAAACTGAGGTTCTCGCAGAGGATGTTTAATGTCATGCAGTCTCTCATCCAACACGTGCTTAGTTTCAAGTTCCTTATTATGAGAACTGTGTGAACCAGCTGAAAGGATCAAAAGAGGAACAAAAAGGATGAGTTGAAAATAAACAGTGTTTAAAGAAATAGCAACTGGTTTAGCCTTTAGAAGATGAGAAGCAACATGAAAAAAAGTAAGGATAAAGGGCACAGCAAGGAGGAATGGAATAAATTGCACTCCATCCTTGTCCTAGGGATGAGACAGAGTGGAAGGGTTTTCAGTATAGATTAGACATTAGGAGTGTTCTTTCCATCTCAGACAGGTCTAAAGGCCCATCTGTAGACAAACAAAGAATAATCCATATCTCCACTTCTTCTAGCAGAAGAAGCCTACAGTATTTGTAGATATGTACCAATAGACACGTACAATTAGATAATTAATCCCATGCTGATTATTTGAAAGGCATTTCCCAGGGAAACTATGAAAACAGTGCAGATCAGTCAGTACTAGAGAATTTTTCTTACAAAGTATATGGTGTCTCCATCAACACACATTATCTAGAAGTAGGACAAATGCCTTCATCACTAATTTACATGGAGATGATCCTGCTGGAGTATAATGATGGACCAAATAACATCTCTTCTCATACTACTTTCTATGATTTCTATAATTCTGCTTATAATCACAAAATCATAGAATGGTTTGGGTGGAAAGGGACCTTAAACACCATCTACTTCTAATCCTTCTGCTGTGGGAGGGACACCTTCCACCAGACCAGGTTCCATCAAACCTTGCCTTGAACACTTCCAAGGATGGGGCATCTACAATGTCTCTGAGCAACATCTGCCAGTGCCTCACCACTATCACAGTAAAGGACATACAAAGGCAACCAGGAATGGGGGGAAAAGGCTCCAAGAGACTCAAAGGCTGGAGCAGAGTGAAGGTAAGTGTCTAAAGTCAATATTGTCCCCCAACTAAAATACAGACACTGGAAACTGTTCTGCTGGTTCAAAAATTTTTAAATAAATCAAAGTGAAACAAAGTCTGACAACATAGATGCTCAGTCCCAGCTATCATAGCATTTCTATCTCAAATATAATGAATTAATAAATACTGAGACAATTCAATTGTCTTGAATTTGCTTGCTTTCAGGTCTATGTTCAAAACAAGAGGGCAGAAAATTATATAAATGGAGGGAATAAAGAAAGTAGAGATTCTCATCTCCAAGGAGATGAGGTATAAAGAACAGCAATCATTAGGAGGGAAGATATTACTGCTTTCTCATTAATGATATGCAAAACCACTAAGAAAATGGTAGCATGTTGTTAGCAGCTTTTGGGCAAATTGCACATTCCTGAAAAAAATGTATTTTCACTGCAATCAAAGGCCATTTTGTTCATTTGGGGTAACTGTTATGTTCATCTCTGAGCCCCTATGAAACACAACTCTATAGGAAATAACACTAACCCCCCCCGCCCCAGGAAGAAAAAAAAGCACAAGCATTGGTGTTTGGGAGGGTTTTTGCATCAGTAAGATCAGATTTCACCAGAATGAAGGAAACACAATGATATCACTTCACCTTAAAGAAACACCAACTTCTCACAATACTGAGGTATAAAACTTATAATAAAAATGCTATCTAGTGAAACAGCAGAATGTGACTCATATTGGTTGCAGAAGAACAGAAATGAGCTTGTTCCTTTGTAATTATCTGCCAATTTTTGCCAGCTGTGAAGAAAATAAAACATTTGAGTATCTGAAAATTATTTCCCAAGTGCTCTTTCATTTGACTTTTTAGCATTTAAAATATTTTCAGATAAACTAAAGGAAATTTCAGTGAAAATTTATTCCTAATCAAGGAGTCAAAACCCCAACCAAAGATGGAAGCACAAATTTTTTTACTTAACGAAAATTCTGTAAAACGCATGAATACAAAACTGCTAAATGTTTTAAGGTTTTTGTTTCAAAATTTGAAACATAGTAGCAACTATTTTTGCTTGAATTTTCATTGCTTCAAAATACAAATAACCAATACTAAATACATGGTATGAGGTCATTTTACACTCCTATATCCTTCTCTCCTTATTCACTAAACCACAGCATGACAGTCACCACAGATGAATATATGGAGTAAATAAAGACACCCCTAACTGTTTTTTCACTGCTGGGTTACTCCATCACCCTCTACCAGTGCTCTCCACAGCCCAGAGGGGATCATAGGTATGAAGAGTGCCTCAGCACTGGCTTTCTCCCTCTGCCTGTACAGTCTCACAATTTCCCAGTAAGCTGCTGCTTGAGGTGACTTACACTCTTCCTGGTCTCCAGAAGCCAACATATACACATCTTGCTAATTGAAAGCCTGTTTAATATTCCTGTCAGTCAGACTTTTTCAAGCATCAAATTCGTACTTTCCTGTGTTCTGCACTGAAGAAGACTCTTATGCTAGTTTTCAATCGTACCACTAGATATGATGACAATGGATACTTCTCCTTCTTGCTGATGCTCGGAACATTTTGATAACAGTGAGCATGACCCCTGCCCTGACCCACTTCAGGGATGCCCTGTGATGTCTCCCAGCTGCAGAAAGTAGTTTTGCATTCAACTAATTCACTCTCTGGAAGGCCCAGCAAGGGAATTTCTTCACTCTTTCCCCCACCCCCAGCATTATTAACCCTTTTTGTGGCCTTAAAGTGCCTTAAGAGTTTGCTTGGCTTTATCAGGATGCAGGAGAAAGTGATAATGGAGTCAGGCATCTGTCCATGCTTGACTGTGTCCTTGTGTCCAAGGATGCGAGAAGCAATTTTTTTTTCTTTTTTTTCTTTTTTTTTTAGTTTACCTAAAAAAAATTACATATCAAAGGCAGCTTCTAGCCTCCTGCTTATTCTTTTGATCACTTCCCAGGCTGTATCTCCTGCAGTGCTGTAAGGTTGTAGAAGCACAGACCCACAAAATTCAAAGGGTGTCAGAGACTTCTCAGTCAGCAGGCAAATTAACAACAAAGTAAGAATGCTCACAATGGGGCACGTGTCTAAATCCAGCCCACAATCTCTCTCTGACAGTGGCCAGATGAAGATGCCTTTTGCCAAACATAGGAATTAAACAAATGTGTAAAAGCTCATACAAGGCTGGAAGCTGGGGCTGCCTTAGGGACATACTGAAACACGGATCTCTACACCTTAGCTTTTAACAGATCTAGCTGGATTTTTATTCCATGGGCATATACACTTGCTTTCTGAAAAATAAGATAGTTTCAGGGAATTTCTCCTTTTCTATCAGTGAAAACTGCATCTGACAATTTTATTTTATCCTCCAAAGCTCCAATATAAAGACAGAGGAAATATGTTGTGGAAGACCTGTGTTCCACTTGGCATGACTTTTGCAGCTGCAGAGTCCCTGGAGCCCCGGGCTTTGTGCTTTTCTGAACATAACCCTAGGCGTAACTCTAACACTAGGCGGAGCAGTAAAAGCAGTGATGGGATGAGGCTGGGGCCAAGCAGAAAGGTGTGGAGGACCCATGTTGTGGCAGACCTGTGTTCCCGATGGCATGACTTTTGCAGCTGCAGTGTGCTTGGAGCTCTGGGATTTATGGTTTTCTGAACCTTAACCTGAGGAGTAACTGTAACCCTAGGCAAAGCAGTAAAAGCCACATGGGGGTGAAAGTGGTTCCAAGTAGAAAGGTGTGGAGGGAGCCATGTTGTGGAAGCCCTGTGCTCCTGTTGGTATGCCTTTTGTAGTTGCAGTGTGCTTGGAGCTCTGGGCTTTGTGGTTTTCTGAACCCTAACCCTAGGCAGAGCAGTAAAAGCCTCATGAGGGTGTGACGGGTGCCAAGCAGAAGCATGGGGAGGGAGCCATGTTGTGGCGGACCTGTGTTCTCCTTGGCATGACTTTTGCAGCTGCAGTGTGCTTGGAGCTCTGAGCTTTCTGGTTTTCTGAACCCTAACCATAGGCAGAGCAGGAAAAGCTGCATGGGCGTGAGTCTGGTGCCAAGCAGAAAGGGGAGGCAGAAGCCATATTGTCGCAGCCCTGTGCTCTCCGTGGCATGACTTTGCAGGTGAAGTGGGCGTGGAGCTCTGGGCTTTGTGGTTTTCTGAACCCTAACCCTAGGCGGAGCTGTAAGAGTAGCCTTGGTGTCAAGCATAAAGGTGTGGAGAGAGCCATGTTGTGGCAGTCTTGTGTTGTGACAGATACTCAATTCATGGGGTTTGTGCCATCCATGGTTTAGAGCTCTGTTTCATACCCTCTCTTGGCTGTGTCCTTTTCAGGCTAAAAATCTGTCTGTTCAGCCACACTTCCTGGAAAAGATGTCCCATATTCCTGATTATTCATATTACTTTTTTTCTGGTTCTACTGTATCTCTTCTGAGAAGTGAAGGCAAGAACTGTTTCTTCTTGCAAAAAACTGGAGCACCATAAATAAGGGCATAATGATACTGTATGATTCCTATTCTTTTCTTAATATGTATTTCTTTCAGTCACATTGACATTTTCATTACAATTCCAATATCCCTGGCCTTACATGAAGTCAATGGTTCTTCATTTTAGAATTTAGTTTTTATGACCTTGAGAAATCCAGTATTATAGAGAAATTTTGTCACCTTTTTCTCCATCACCCATGAATATGTGTATCAGCACAGGTACATGGGCAAAACATATTCTGTGTAGAAAAGCACACTATTAATCTTAAAGAAAAAATCATTACAGAAAGGAAATTCTCATTCTCTCACAGGATAAAATGACTGTACAGTTGAGAAGTTGTCCTTAAAGGTGAAAAATAGTAGGTTTAAACTTCTGACGGGCATTCACTTTAAAAGCTCAGCAAATAAAGTATTTAGCATTGGCATTTATTGCAACATCTTTTTTTATGCCCAAAACACACGAGTCTGCTCTGACAGAGATGCTGATTTAAGGCTAAAAACACAAAAGTTTTTAGAAAAAAGTAATACCTACGTAGAAAACATGATCAGGAAAAAAAATCAGAAAACCTATTAGGAATGTTGTCTGTTGAACAGATCTGCCAAGTAAACAAATGCTAATTATTCTTGGTATAAGCTATTTTTTTTTACGTGAAATGTAGAAGTGAATGGAGTTTTTTAAATGTACAAGACTTTTCAAAACTAAATCATGCCTAAAAATAAGTAACATAGTACAGTTTACATTAAAAACTTTTTTTATGGGCTCCTGTCAGTGCAGATCAGCAAATTTGGGATTACATGCATTAGGTCAGTCTGGAACACAGTAACATTTTATGAATTGATTAGTTTTTTCTAGTATATGACTAGAGAATCTCAGATTTATGTTAACATTTTGTACAGTTTATGTAAATATGTCTGTATAGACTAACAACATTCATCTAAATAATTTTTACTGCATGTTTGACTCACGTGTAATTACAATAGTTATCTCAGCAGTAAAATGCAATGTAACTCAGCAGTTTGTGTCTGTTGTGGGCTACCAAAAAAATGAGAAAAGCTTTGGCCTTTAACTACACAGAAAGAAAAAAGGGACAAAATATTCTTTTGTCCTTCAGAGAACAGAGAGATGACCAGGGATCTGACTTGAAAAGAAAACAGAATGTACAATGGGACTGGGTAAAGAAACAATGATTAATGAGAAGCCTCAGATTACATGTAATCACAGAAAAACAGGTCTGTAACAGACCTTGATTAGTCACTTAGTCCATCCTCCAACTCCAACGCCAGATCAATAGTACTTAGTATTTGTCCAGTATGTACTTAAAGACATCCGGTAACAGAGACACCATTACACCCTGTGATGTAAAGCTGTGCCTCACTAATGTTACCATTAGAAAAGCTTTTCCTCTTTGATGCAATTTAAGTCCATTACATCTTACCCTACCTACCAAGAATAGATGATTCCCCTTCTCTTTGCAATGGCCTTTTAAATATATGAAGAGTCTTAGCCTCTCTGTCTTCTGCCTTCTTTTCTCTAGCCTGAACAACTCCAGCTTCCTCAGTGTTCTCAGTCATCTGTCCACCCTGCACTGACTCCTGTTGGCTCATATAGTTCTTGAGCTGTGGTGCACAAAATTAGCCCTTCCACTGATGTCCCACCAATATTGCATAGAGCCCATAGATTTCTCCCCACATCTATATCTTTCTGGAATGTTTACTGATTTTGCCAGGAAAACACATTGCTGACTCATACTCAGCTTGTGACTTATCATAGACTCCAGATTCCTTTCTGGAAGATTACTTTTTCACCCCTTGTTCATTTCCTGAATTTGTGCAATTTTTTATACCTATCTAGGCTCACTGCTTTTGTTCCCCCAACCTTTGTCTTATGTTTTCTAGACCAGTTTCCTACATGTCAAGATCCTAATCTCCTCTTCCAGCATACCTGTAATTTCTCACAAACTGAACAGAACTGGATTTAGATTCCGACAGGATCCTACCTGGTAAGCCCATTTTGACAGCAGCTATTGATACCTACTCGATAGGCACGGTTATCTACCTAGTTAAGACCCAGCTCCATAGCAGCTGCACACAGACTACATTCCCTAGCTTTTTATCAGAATGCCAAAGTGCAATACCAAACAATGAAACACTACATTTTTGCATGAGTCAGTTGCTGTGGTAACATAAATTAACAAAATGTACATTGTTGTAGCAGCTTTGTCATGTAAGTACGTAGGCTTTTCCACACAAATAATGGCAGAAGCAGCACAAGATTCTCTGATGAAAAAATATCTGGACAAAATGTGATGGCTAAAAAAGGTAAAAAAATGCCAGGTGAAGGCTTAACAAAGAGCTGACAAACCATCCGGATATTTCAAGGCTGTCAGTTTGGAATCAGGGGCCATAATTGTGGTTACGTGGAAGGAAAGAGTAAGTGTCTACCTGCCAAAGGTACTCAAACAATCAGTGCAGAAAGCCAACAAGAAATACACTTAATGTTCAGGATCTTCAAGTAAAGCAGCAGTTATTTAAGAAGACAAAAGCAATAGGCACTGATACTGATGACATTATGCTGAAATCAGTTATCTGCTCTGGCATATCTGATAGTCTCAAGCACAAGGTGGATCAAGAGAGTTTGTGGGGTTACCTTAGAAGCAGGTTTTGTTGTGGACAGAAGCACAAAACACAGGTTTCCCAGGCTGAGAGGGTGAGGAGTAGGTTCAATTAGAAGGGCTGGCCAGTGCATTGGACAACCGAAGGAATAAAAGAGCCGTTCCCTGTCTGAGGCAGAAAATATTCAAGTAATGGAAAATAGCTAAAGTGCACAACATAATTGAGAAGGTAGACAAATTCTGAAAAGATGAATGTGCATTTATTACACTAAAAAGAGAGATAACTGATGTAGAGCTGTTAATGGAAGTTTGACTTGGCAGAGATTGATAAGGAAGACAAGGGAAATCAGAGTTAACACATACAGGAGATCAGTTTTACAGAAAAAGTATTGTTTATAAACTTTTGCTGTTCCATATTACGTTGTAGTTATGCCAATACAGATTCTGGAAACAAAGGAGGTTCTGGTTTCCAAAGAGGGCAGCTGCTCCCGCTTTCCCTTTTCTTGCTTTTAGGTATTGACTAATCCTGCGAGTACGCTCTCATTTATTAACGACTTTTTCTTTCATTAGCCGACTATCAAAGTGTTGTGAAAGTCCCAAAGAAGCCATGGAAATCCTGAGTTTAAGCAAAACCTGAAGAACAGTGATGTAGGAATGACTGGGGACATACAATGGGGAAGGAAAAAAGAGATGCGGGAAGTTCTGAAGGCATATAAATCCCCAGCCTCTGACTGTCCTACCCCGAGAAAGTCTTTTAACACTTACAACCCTCCTTCAGAAGTACTACTACCATATCGTGGGTGTGTGGTCACAGAACAGAAAAATCCTGGTTTCTGACTCCCAAGTCAGAATCCTGTTTCTATTTTAATTGAGAAGCAAGTTGTTTCCTAAGGCAATAAGGAGGAAATGAGGTTTTATCAATGAGCAGTGCAGTCACATCAAGTAGCTCTCTTCATATTGAGTAGTCCTCCCATTTGAGCAGACGTAACTCATGCCTATGAGTGGCATGTTTTAATCACTCACAATGTACTTTAGGTTTACAGAATCACAAGATCTTCTAAACAGGAAACGAGGTCAAAAAAACACTTTAGACGAACTCAGGAGGAGCTATAGTATACTAAGAGAAAGAAGTTAATGTGAAATTCTCGTGATTTTAAGTAGTTTCAAAATCAATTCCATATTGGTCTGTTCTCTCTTATTCTGATAACTGAGAATCATTTTCACCAGCACTGCAGTGCTTTTAACTGACTCATATGCTCCTCAATCAGCGACAAAGGCTTCCATAATAAGCAGCAAAGCAGCACTACAAGTGTCTCATTCTTTTGTCTTGCTTTCACTCCTTTCCCCTATTAAATTAATGTTCATAGTCACATTTGGACACCACTCTGGCTCTAAAACAGCATCAGCATATGGGACTGAGTGAACAAGCATTTTAATTTCTTAAGTAGAGGACTCAAATTCCTTCCGTACAGCTAAGTAAACTAACCAGGGGAGAGAGGTGGCCTTTTGCATCATGAACTGAACCCTCAAACTCGTGCCTAGGATAGGGATGAGATCCACTGAAAAATTCAAGAGACTTCGTAATGAATGAGTCAAATGAACAAAATCATGACGTCAGTCTACAGGCTATGTCAGCTCTAAGAGGGAAGGTTTGTGGAAACATACAGGAAAGCAACATAGCCCTGTGCCTCCACAGTCTTTTGTTGAGGCAAATCTATCACATTTTATTGAAAAAATAATCCCTTCAAAGTGGCACGTTGGGCTCACATTTCTGTGTAGAAGTTGTGTAAATCAGATGCAATTTTTTTTAAAATTAGCCCATTTTCTGGTGGGTACAAGAAAAGATTTTTATAAATTCCAATAGTAGAATAGCAGTGGGTAACAATTATATACCTACATATATATATATATATATACACACACACAGAGACACATTTGCAGCCTGTGAGTAGCAATGGCTGTTTGTCTTATCTTGTATACGATATGCTCCATCAGCTACAAGCCGTAATCACAACACCAGACTTTCATTCATATCCTCTAAGCAGCTCCTGGCGCTCAGCCGCCTCGGCGGAAGCACAGAAGGCTGGGTGGGATGGTGAGAGGTAGATTACTTCAACTGCATAAAAGTAACTGCGGGGTGGGAGGAAACATCTCGTAATTAGAACACGGGACGGAAATTAAGGTCTCTACCAACTCTGTCACAAAGGGAGTTCGTGATCCTTGGCTGCACAGCCGGGGCGGTGGGGCACAGGGACACTTGCACAGCGAGCGCCCGTGAGCACCCGGAGGTTTTCTCCGATGGCGGCAGGACCTTTGCCGGGCCGGAGGACCAGCTGCCCAGGCCGCGCCGCCCAGGCCCTCCCCGCTGGCCCCAGCCGGTAACGTAGCGGCGTTTAGGGAGGGGGGCACCGCGGCAACCTTCGGGAATTCACAGCGGGAACCCACGGCGCGGGGGGTGAAGCCGTGTCCCTCGCCTGCCCGCCACCCACCG
>VXBC01006765.1:1668020-1764988 GCA_013399945.1 Ploceus nigricollis | reverse complement strand
AGCGCCGGGCTGGCCCGCCCGCTGCGCCGCGCCCCGCCCGCGGCCGTGCCGGAGCCGCGGCTGGCCCGGGGAACACGCGCGCTCCGGGAGCCTGACAAGGGATTTAAAACTTGTTTCAGGTACTCTACCAACCCTGCCATTCCCCTGCTTCTAACTTTTGAGGTTGTTTTTGTGGATGTTTTGTTTTTAATAATTCTGTGAGGAAAGTGTAGCTTTATTCCCTCCGCTTTGTGTGAGAGGACAGGCTGCATAATTTGGCTTGCTCTATTTAACCGAACCGCAATATGTGTTGGTTTCACCATTCTCAGATCTGGCTGTGGCTTCTAAGCCGTAATTTCTCGTAAAAATTAGTTTTCAATCACCTGTGTGTTTTGGGCGTAATTCTGCAGGCATGTCTGAGTAGCGCCGGGCATGTAGGGTTGTATTTGTGGAGCGGTGACGCTATTTTATAATGCCCCGGGGAAGGAAACTCCGCCGGGCTGTGCTTGTGCAGCACCTTCTGCAGCGGGACCTGGCCCTGTCTCACACTCCCTGCCTGGCTCTGGTTTGATGCGTCTGACAGGGCGAAATAGCCCTTAAGCGATGGTGTTGCCCAAAGTTGGGTTAAGTAAATGCATCCCACTGAACGGCAGGCTACATTTCTTGAACAACAGATGTATTGAAGTGTCGTGTTTACTGTGTCTTGTCCTCTTGATCTGTGTTTGCAAAGCGGAGACATAACTCATGGTTGCAGCTCTTAGGGTTATGCAATTAACAACATACTTAAGATAGCAGTAGCACAGTCTTTTGATCTGGAATGAAAATAAACCATTCAAGTATGTCTGGGTTTTCAAACTGGCAGGGTACTTCCTCTTCCACTGTCTCCTTACCATGTAGCATTTGCCTATATAGCAAGCCAGTGAGCTGACAATAAGACTTCTTCAAGGATTATATTAGATATGTCTTAGTGAACTGAATTTACTAACTGGCAATGCTCCAGGGTGATACTACACTTCAACAGAGTGTAATCTGTCATTAATGAATCTGAATTCAAGCATGTTGGCATTTTAAAGAGAATTTGTTTTGTCAGTGTAAAACGCATTAGGGAATTAGGGGGAAAATTTTCTGTTTTCTCTCTCCCTGCTCCCTCTTCTTTATTAATTAGACCACTTACTCTTGAAAATTTGAAAACTTACTTTTTGTTTTTTCCTAATGGATGTAGTTGAACCAATTTGAAGTACTTCATCTCTCTACAAATCTTACCATGGTTATTACACCTTTATTACTACACCAGACTTCTGGGCAGCAGTCACCCAGTGGAGCTGCAATTACCATTACCATTTGCAATCCTTTTAAAAAGGCAGTTATTATTTATAAGATCCTGATAGATAGAACTCCACTAACATTATTTTTACATATCTGCAAATCAAAACACGCATTCAAAAATATTGTCTTAAAATGTGAATGCAGAGAAGTGGAGTTTATTGAAGGTATGCAATTTAAAAACAAACCTCATACTCAACCTGACAGAGCATGAAGGGATTATCCAGACTTGACTCATCTGTGCAGATTGTGCATTTCATGCTGACTGCTGTGCTGAGCAACACTCTGCTGCAGTGATTCCATTGCCTGCTTCTCTGGGTTGTACCAACCTTTAAAAACACTGTTGGTGTTCCAGAGCTGTTGATACTTTTGAAGAAAGCTGGGCTTGCAGTTGGTGAGACTTGAAAAGATTGGAGATGCAGTTAGATATTTGATGAAACCTATTGACTGTATATTTACTGTTCATTTTTACATAGGTAAGTCAAAAACCTTACGAAATTTTATTTAGTGAGGTCTTATACATGGTACGTGCAGTTGAAAATACTCTTTAACCAAGCAACGAGGACAAAAAGCAGTTCAAAGTCACTGTGAAGTAAAATGAGGAACTTATTTGGCTCAGGTCAGTTTTTGTTGTACTCAGAAATGGCTACAGCTAAGCAACTCCATTTGGTAGAAAAGAGATGTGTGATTCAGTTTGACCTCTTTCATTACAGGAGTCATAAAATCTTGTTTAGTATTTTCTGCATCATCTCCCTAGGTTTATCTTGAACCAGTTATTAAAAAAATTCTGCCCTTGAGAACTAAAGTCTGTTTCTTTTTTTTTCCCCTAATTGTCCTTTATTTTTTAATTAAAACATATCATAATCTGGATTTTGCTAGCCTCAGCCTCCAATGATCAATCTCTTCATAAGCTGTATTTTAAATAATTCTTAAAAACTGAAATGATTGTGAGTAGTAAAAAAGGGGGAGAAAGGTTTATAGTAATTGGGAGGAAGGGTAGAAAATTTGTGATGTAAAGCTGCTTTTCCTGTTCTGTAAATATTATTCTGCTGCTTTTGCTGTTCTCTGAAGCAATGCCTCACACGTAGCTAGGTAGTCATAGATAAGAGTTTTTCCAAGTTATTCAAGAGATATTTCATCATTCAGTCATTTCCATAGTGTTTATTGCCATAGGAGCTAGCCAGCAGCCTTATTAATGATCGAGGTGGTTACACCTTGTTTTTTGACTTGGGGTACTGAAAACTGTGTCTGAGCTACTGTAAGAAACAGATGCTGTACAAAGACTGCAGTGAGTTGCTTCTGTGAAGAGACTGAGCCATTTCTGTCCTAGGACAGAAGTTGTAGAGTGATGCTTTGTGTCTTTTATCATGCATAGTTATGTGTAAAATGCCTCATGTCTCCAAGCTTGCTAAATATTTACAATAAATGTACTACTTCTACCATATGTTTGAATCAAGAAACCCATTAATTGAACAAGCCCATATTTTTATGCTTGAAAGAATTGACATTTGTTTTAATTGCTAAATTATATGTTAAAAGTAGACTATAAAAAAAGCAAAGGTGAGATGGTGTAATAAGAATCAGAGTAATTTTTCTTACTTCCTGGCCTCAAGCTGTAGTTATTTTCAGTTAGAAAATAGATAGAAAATCAATTGTAATCTGCTCATAATTGCCTTCCTGGTAGAGTTATGCGGAGTTATGAGGCATTTCCCTCCTTCTTCCTTCCCCTCTCCCCCACTCCCCCACTGCTTTTTCTTCTTCTTTTTTTTTTTTTCCTTGCTGTCTGTATTTTTTCTTCTGTTTGTCTTGTGGAATAGGCAGATCTCCAGAGCTAGAGGAGATTTTTCATTGAAAAGCTCTAAATCTTTAAATGTTTTTGTGTAACAGCTTGAGGCTCTGTCAAAAAGCATGTTCCTTACCAAGTTGTTTAGTGGTGAGTAGAAATTGATGGAGGTTTTCGTAACCTTGGGGCTTTCTGCTTAGATGAACCAGGCATTTCTCTTTTACCTATCAGGATTGATTACTTCAGGTTAGATCACATGTCTTATGTAAAAAGCTTAGCTTGCACTGCCAAAAATCCAAATTGCTTTTTCCTTAGCATGAAGTGCTGGGCTTGACATTTGACACTGACTTTTCACATTCTGCTAGAGTGTTATACTGCCCATTAAAGAATTATTTTAGGGCTTTGGTAAACTCAAGCTCCATTCATTCTTGAGTTACAGCTGCAGAATGAGACTGCTTTGAGAGCATACCTCAGTTTTAAGACTTGCACCTCTGCTCTCCCGACTCAAAAGGTCCAGACAAGATGTTTTCAAAGTTTCCTCTGGGGAGTAATGTAGCTCACCCTCTGCAACTGTGAGATTCATCATTCTTCCAGGCTTATGTCACAGCAAGCACCAGACTACCTCTCTTGATGGCTTGACCATTTTAAGGTAATATTTGCTTGATTTATGATACCAGTGTAACACTTTAAAATTTGACATACGTCATCCTCCTCCCTCGGAAGGTGGGTGTATATTTATATGTACTTGTGTGTGTGTACAGGTAGATGGATACAGAATAGAATGCTAGACTATCCCAGGTTCTGCTGTCCTTTAAATGTAGAAACCTTTTATTTGCGCATAAATGTAACTCCTAATACCTCTGTTGTAGACTAAAATGATTTGGTTCTAAATTCCTTCAGGATAAGGATGTTCTTTGCATAAAATTTCTGCAGTATTGTACAAAGTATTTAAAATGCTTAAAATTACAGTTTTCTTCAGAGTGTATAATGAGGAAACTAAAGCTTTATTCAGAAGGAGGGATTTTACTTTATGAGAAGTTGGTATTTTGAGAAAAGAGTGGGTAGAGAGGAGGGAGGGGCAAGACATTCAGTGGATGGGAGTGCAGAAAAGTTTAATGGATGTTATTAATCCTCCCAGTGGAAGAAATAGAGTAGCTTCTTTTGGTATGAAAGGAATGTCTTGGGAGGTGGTTGAAAGTTGCAGAAGAGTGCCAGAGATTGGAGAATCAGTGAAGCTGGAGGTGTTCAGTAAATGTGACACAGGTTATTGCAAATACCTGAGCAGCATTTTGCTTGCTGTGAGTAGGTAAAGCTCAGAGTCTGGAGAGCATCTTAAAGAGTAAAATCCTTGAGCCCTTTACTGCTTGACAGAAACTCACATGATCATTCCTAAATGACCATTTGTGTGAGCCACCCTCCCCTATGAGCTGTAAAAAGTAATGTGCTAAGTTGTGAAATCAATGAATCAGTCCCATGAAGCTTTGAAGTTTTGTGATGAACTGAAAATTTCAGTGTTGCTATGACTTAGACCTCTTGTCTTAGGATTAATGAAATTTGGTGGTTTGGCAGAAGTTGTTTGGGAAAGGGGCAGATTGCATTTCCTTTAGCAGAAGCTGCTTTCCTAGTCTACTTTTGTTCTTTAAACTGTTAACGTAAGTAGCTGGTATCTCGTTCTTCATCTCTCTGCTCTCATAGTTGCCATTATAGTTAGTGGCTTGACTCTCAACAGGTCTCTTCAATCCTTTGTCATCTGTAAAGCTAATATTTGAATTGCTGAGTTGTCTATCTTTCCAGTTTCAATACATGGCTTCATTGTTGATGACAGACAGTTCTCTTATAAGAAGTGCCATAAACACTTACATGGAGATCTCAACTTTATCTTAGTGGAGAGCCTTAGAGCCTCATAGCTTGCAGAACATCCCCTAAGGCTTTTCCACCTTAAAACGTCCAACTAATTTGGAAATCTCAGATGATTTTTCCTTCAGCAATAATTCCAATACATGCTATTTGTAATGCCACATACATCTCTGGAAATGGTTTGTTCTGGCTAGGGAAGGACTGTGATGTGCAAGTGCCCAGGGCTGTGTACCTGGGTTCACAAGTCTCTGTAGCAGCTGCTTCTGGGGTTTGTACTGCCATTCTTGCTGGGTTGCCAACTAGGCTTTTGCCATCCTTGCCGAGCTGTGAGTTGGACTTGTTAGAGTTGCTGGAACTGTCACTGTTGGGATTACAGTCTGGGTTTCTTGAAGTTTTTGAGCTACAGCCCATGCTTTCTGGTGAAAGATTAAAATCAGAGTTTTCTGCTTCAGCTACTGTGTCCCCAGCCACTTGTTCACTTCTCTTTTCATAGCTTTTTACTGTAGCTGTTCTGTGGAAGAAAATAACATCCGGTATCATGCATATATTGATGGCACTTTCATCTGGTTCCAGCAAGACTCTGTGGTTAAATGTGTTTAGGTAGTGCTCACTTCCTGGAGCTTGACCTTACTGCCAGGACTCATTCAGTCACAATTTTTGTGTGAGCTCTTTGCCATCTTTTGTGAATTGAGCATTGCTTATAAGTAAAACTTGGTAAACCACCCTTGCCTGATCATTTAGGAGAAGCTAAACTACAGATCTCGTAGAGATTTAGGGTGTGTTTGCATTGTGAAATTATGCAGCCAGTTTTTTTCAGGAGTGAGAATAATTGTTCTTTGATAAGTTTTAATGGTTTTGGTGGAGTGCATGGTCTCTCCCTGAGGTGTTGTTCAGTATTTGGTGATAGTCTGCCGTCTGATTTGTTCATAAAACTGGCTACTCCAAAGTTTTATAAGGCTGTGGTAGAACTCTATAATTCATATGTAATGCCTTGATAAATTCTGGACATTAGTATGTTACAAATCTGTTTGCTTTTTTGCAACATATTTATATATAAAGAGACCTCAGATAAGCAAACTCATTAGTGTGAAATAAGCATCATCATCTTAAAGTTGATCTGTGTTGCTGCTTCTGTGAGCAGTTTGAATTGTTCATCTGTAGCTTGAATGCACTCATCATTATGCCTGTGAGATCTCTGATGGGAAAATGTTTGTAGTGGGCAGACTGAAAACAGATGCCTCCAGTGGGCATTGTAAATAGGGTTTAGTTCATCTGCTGACATGGGATCCTTTTGTGGACCGTAAAGCCTCATCCCTTGATGAGTGTAAGATGATGTTGCAGAAAAAGATAATAAGGCTAAATAGGGCGTATTAGCAAGAAGATCACCATTGGGCCAGGTAGAGTGATCATTTACCTCTTTTTGGCACTGGTGAGATTGTATTTGGAGCACTGAGTCCAGTTTTGGTTTCTAAAGGGCAGGAGAAGACACTGCCTTACAGGGGCCAGTCTAGTGGATGGCTACCAGATTGATTAGGGGGCTGGAGTACATTATGTAACAAGGAGAGACACCGGGAGAGCTGAGTTTGTTCAGCCTTATTTAAGAAAAGGCAAAGGGGGATCTTATTGCTGTCTTCAGCTCTGTAACTTGTTTGGAGATGACAAAGTACTCTATTTGGAGGCATGTAACAAAAGGACAAGAGGCAGCAGTTGGCAAGGTATAGTGAGAAATTCTGGCTGAAGATGAAGAAAATGTCACCATGAGAATACTTACACACTGGGACAGGTGTTTGGGGAAGTTGTGGAGTCTCCAGCCTTGGAAATGCTCAAAACGAAAAGACACAGAGCAACCTACTGTAGCTGACCCTGTATTAAGTGGGGGTTTGTTGGACTAGTTGACCTCCAGAGATTCCTTCCAAACTAAATTATTTAATACTAAATGTTAATAGCATCACCAGTTCTGAATGAAGTACTCCCATTTGCATGTCTTTATCAGATCTAACTTCATGACAAGGACTCTGAAGAGCAACGTATGAGCACTGAGGGCTCAGAAGGGCTCAGAATGTTAACCTAATTAAATAAATGTGTGCATGAATTCACAGGTCTAAAATCTAGCTGGCTTTTCAACTAAATAGAAGAAAGTCTGGTCAGCAGTATTAATTACTACTTTAAAAGCTGCAGACTTCTGAGCCCAGAATGACTCTGAGACTGAAAATAGCTGAAAAAATTATGTTAAATCACTAACACGGTTTGTCTCTTTCTGATGTATTAGGTTATTGAGCAAGCTGTTTTATTAATGTGTAAAATACTAGGATTTCAAAGCTGTATGTAGCTCAGTGTGGAGACTTTCTTGTGGTCTTTCCTGAGTTCAGGAATACAGTAAATCTGAAGAAAAGCTATACTGAAATGACAGTTAGTAAGATAGACTTCTGTGCACCTATTTTCTTTCATACCAAGAATCCAAGTTCATTTGGAACTTTGATTTGCAGCTATAGTAACCCACTTTGAGTAAGATCTGGCTATTGTTGCCACTTGTCAGATCTATTGAAAGCCTCCTCAGAAAGTAAGAAACAGTTATGTGCTAAGTGTGTCTCGACAAACCACATGATCATCTCTGTCTTCTCTGATTCTTAGCTTACTAAATCCAGGTTAAAAAATTGAACCTTAACATGTTCTCTGACTCTTTCATCCCAGGAGAGAGTAAATGGCAAGGCTGAAAGTCGTGCAGAAAATCCGCTGCTGGCAGCTCTCTCGCAGAAGGCTCCAGGCCAAAAAGACAACTGCAGCCGTGTGGTACAGGCATAGGAATTGTGTCTCAAATAAGCATAACACTGTGAAGCCATTTAGGGCGACACAGAGTCCAACCAACACCTTGAACTGTGTCCAGGAACCCTGGAGATTATGGGGCTCTATTGCCAGCAACATGGTCTGAAACACAACCTGGCCATGTCTCTAGATGGTTTGAGAGGCCTATTTTCCTCTGACGAACCTTTCAAACTCTTAACAATAGTCTGTGGCACAAATAAAAGATATTAAGTTGACTAGCTAAGTGTATTTAAGTGAAGAGAATACTTTTTTTTTCACATAACCATGTTAGTTTTGTAAGAGGATTTTCTTCTGAGAGAACAAATGTGAATAAAAGTACTTTGCTAAGCATGATGGTTTACACTTTGTACAGTTGTAGGCATTGTCTGGCCGCCCCGTGTTGTCACAGGGAAAGTTAATTAGACAGTTCAAATTTTCATGCTCAGAAAGCATCCAGACAATGTGACTCTTTCTGGAAGTGGGAGGAGATCAAATCTAACATGTATGTATTGGTGGAAACTTTTTTTTTCCCTTGAACGCTTTGTAGCTCAGTGTCTCCTTCAATTCATAAATAATAAAACGAAAAAATAAATTAAACAGTTACAATCTTAAAGTAAGCACTGTTCCCCCATTTGTTGCAGAAATGGACAGTGTGTTTCGCACTTGAAGTTTATGAGATAGTGTTGATGAGAGCAGTTGCCCAACACCCACCTCTAGTGCATAGAAAGGGGTTTCAGTGCTTTCTGGCTTGCAAACCCCTGGATACTTTCCAGTAGAGCTTTGTGTCTATTCCCAAAAAAACTCCCAAGAATTTCTGGCCATGTGGCTTACTGCCCTTGGAAACAAGACTTCTGGGGTTCACAGATTGTCCATCTGTGTGCATGCCCTGGTGTGCTTGTGCAGGTGTAGTTACAGTGCCTTGTATGTTTGTGCTGGGGTTTAACCACATTTGAGTTGGAGCATCCACTTAAAGATGGGGAAGTCCTTGAGCTTGCTGTATGTCATTGTGCTGGAGGCAGTCAGCAGTGGCCTGGTTGTGTTAGGAGGGTTTGTGTAGCAGGGCAACTGTTTGGCACTGGTGAGATAAATCTGAGCCTTCCAGTAGAAGAGAGACATGGAGTTACTGGAGTGAGTCTAATAAAGGGCCAGAAAGATGATGAAGGGACTGGAGCGTTTCCTCTAGGAGGGAAGGCTGAGAGAGATGGGGCTGTTCTGCCTGGAGAAGAGACTTGTGGCTTTCTTATCAGTGCATATAAATACCTAAAGGGTGTGTGCAAAGCAGACAGAGCCAGCCTCTTTTCAGTGGTGCCCATGGACAGGACCAGAAGCAGTGGGCACAGACTGTTCCTTCTGAACATTAGGAAATGCACTTTTTCTGTGAGGATGACCAAGCACTGGCAGCTGCCAGGGAGGTTGTGGAGTGTCCATTCTTGGAGGTGTTCAGATGCTGTCTGGACAGGGTCCGGCATCTGGCTCTTGGTAGTCCTGCTGGAGCAGGGGAGTTGGACCTGGTGCCCTACAGAGATCTCTTCAACTTCAGCGATTCTGTGATGCTGTGAAAGGAGCACAGCTTAGGAATCCATGCTACAGTGAATATCTGTAATTTACAATACTGAGGAAATCATCATCCTTTTAGGTAAGCAGTGGAGGGATTTTTGTCACATGATCAAAATTATTTAATTTTAAAATTAAAATCTGCTTCAGAAAATGTATTTCATTTCAGGTGCTGCATCTCAATGTGGTAGTGAGGGGTGATACCAGTGTTTTTTGGTGTCACAGAATGCTGCTTTATGCTTTCTGTGTAGTTGGCTGGTGTGGCTCAAGCCTCTTGGGCTCCTCGTGTAGGCAAACTGTGCAGCTGCAGGCGGGTGCCTTGTCATGTTGTGATGAGTAGCTCATGGTCACTGGCTTTGTCTACCAACAGAAAAGTGAAGACTGGATCTGTTTTACCCATGATTAGCAAAAAAGTAATCACTACTTATGATAACACTTGGGGTTTTCCGATTCTCTTCAAAACCTCAGAGGACATCCTGATAAATGTTGCGATGGTTTGCTCAGGTCTTGCATGCAGCCAATCTACTGATGATCTAACAGGATTGTACCAGAAACTTAGACATTCTGAGCTTCTTTTAAGATGATGTCCTGCTGGAAAATGCATCTCTGCTTTTTTAATTTTAAGAATAACTAGAGAGATATGAGTCTTTTTTCAAAGAGTGAAAGAACTCTTCACCACTTTGTTTTAATGCATTTGAAAGTGCATACTTTTCTACACAGCAATTGCACTGCATTTGAAAATACAGCTGAACCTTATTTTAAAACATGGTGGTTTTGAAAGGTTAGTTATTCTTTAGGCAAAACATTACTCATCTTTATCATAATATCAGTTCTTTTTCTGAATTCTAGGCACGCCTTACGGATCATTTAATTCAGTCCTTTGTATGGCTGTAGAGTGGCGGTTTTTTGTCTGGTTTAGACTGTGAGTAGATCCAGTCTAGAGCACCACTTACCACACCTCAAAACCAGGTGAACTTCTTTCAAGTGTTCTTCTTAAGATAGTCTATCTCTTCGTATAGCTTGAAAAGAATATTTTTTTTGTATTGCCACCTTGTAATTTTAAAGATAAGCATCTCCCTTGCAGCTCCCAAGTCCAACAGTAAACATAAGTTTTTCACTTTTTTTTAGGTTGAGTTTTGTCTGTAGCCTATAACCTTAATTTCTATTTCATAAATGCAGTGGTACCTGATTGATTTAACTTGTGCAGTGTGTTCTTGCAAAGGCATCATTTAATACAGGAGGCTTAGCACAAAGTTGTAAAATAAAAGATAATTAAATACATTAATGGGACAAATTGTCTTTCTAATTGCTGCAATAATACCACTGGAGTGACAGAATGACCATTTTGTATGCTCACATAAAATAATTCCTTTTTAAATAAGGCTTTGTTTTCAATGTGTTTGAAACAACAAGATTTGGCTGGAGCTAGGAGATTTTTGGGTTTTTTTTTTTTTAGGGTTTTTTTCTGCCTTATAGTAGTGCTTCCCTAACATCTTCAGCCTCTGCTGTCTGAATTTCCCAGCTGCTCCAGCTCTCCCCCTTTGGTCTCTCTGGTCCTTCCTTGCGTGCTCTTCACACCACACTGGGCAGTGGCGGCGGGGGGGGAGGATAAGGGGATGCTCTCTTTCCCACCCCTTGCCCAAACCAAGAGACACCCTGATCTGTGTCTCTCTGCAGCATCCCATCACCTCCAGGCAATTCAGGATTTGGTGCTGGCCTGCTGTTTATTCAAGTGGCTCTAAGGACCTGATAAGCACTGTAGAAAATGTCCCATGTCTAGCAGCCACAAATACAAGATTTTATAGCTTACTCATCTTGCAAGACCAGAAATTTGAAGGAGCTGTTGCATTTGCTGTGTCTGGATTTAATTTACTACTTCTTTGTATTTTGAGTATTGCAATAGGAAGCTGTTGAACTCGTTATTGGATTTGGAGGTTTTAGCACAAGAAGTAGAACTTGCTTTGTCCTTTTGTGGTGTGTGCCTTGTGCTTGCTTTGTACCTTCTGGTGATGCTCTTACAGCCTTTCACAGATGTGATGGCAGAGCCCCACTGTTTCCTACTAAGGTGTCTTTGGTGAGCTCTTCATTCCCACAAAGAAGCCTCATGTACTTGATAAGCCTTAATATGAATGCTTTTCTGTCATCACAAGCATGATTTAATAGGATGATCTGGCACCTTGTAAACCGTCAACAACCCAACTTCTTTTAGGGAAGAGCTGAGAAGATGCTTCCAGAAGAGGAAGCTGGTTTAAATAACTGATGCTGTGCACAAGATAGAATTAGAAAATGTCTTCTTAATTCACCCAACTATAGATTACTGGAATATTTTCTGTAAATTTAACAATATAATGTAAGTCTTCAGATTGCATCCATTCTCATTTTGGTCATAGTGTTGCAGCATGGTGTTTGCATGAACTTTAATCTGCAACTAAAGTTTATCCCTGGTTCCCTGAAGACATGCACGTGGTATGTGGAGAGTTTGGGGGTACACGAAGCAAGGTGATATTCTTATTGTTACTGTAGAAGATGTAAAGGGGGCAAGTCTTTGCAAGTGAACTTCTTGCAGCATTATTTTTAAGGCAGTTTTCTAAGCCGGGTAATATACTTGCACTAGTTGTAGTTGTAGAACCATAAGTACAGCACTTCTCTGCCACAGAGTTCTCTTTTATAGATGTATATAAAGGGTATATATGTGTATGTATGTGTCTCTGCAAAGTAGCCATCTCTGTATTGCAAAAGAAACGCCTGGCTCTAATCAGAGAGATAACAAATGATTAGCCAAGTGATCCTGCTTGCATTTAAGTGCAGTTCTTGGACATAGGTAAACTGGACCGGCTTCCAATTTTGCCTACAGAAGTTTTAATATGCTTAACGTTATCCAATACCGGCAACTGAGGTAGTCTAAATACCACAGCAGGGACTGATTAGCTTTTTCAGATCAGTGCTTTTATTTGCTGTTTGCAAAGAGGCTTAATCCAGTGCTGGGGATCAGGCGTCCCACTGTGCTCGTGGGTAGCTTTCTCTCAGTCTTTGTGTTGACAGTGGCAGAAATTAGTGTGGAGTCTCCTCCTGTCTCCGACTTAAAAGCTCCAAAATTGTGGTGTTAGTAGTTGTTTTTAGGAGTGTTTAATGGACAGTGTGGAGAAACTATGGTTGGGGTTTCTTCTTTGAAGTTTGATATCTGGGCACCTGATAAGTGCATCAGTGTAATAGCATAGCAGTATATAATTTCATTTACTGTTTTGAATTGCTTTAATATCCGCATAAAGCTTGGAAAATTACTCAAAACAGTTCTAACAAACCTATTCTCATTTTTTTCTTCTGTTAAATCACAGTGGATATTTCCCAGCCGTTTGCCTGTCCTCACAAGCAGAGGAGGACAGCTGCCTCTGTGTTTCTCATTATTGCTTTTTGTCATGTAATGATGCTGAAGTTCAGTAAATACGCTTTTCTAGTAGTCATTCAGATGAACATTTGCAAATGCAGAATCTCTTCCTTCTGTATGTTAACTTGTTTTCAGTTGAAGTTATCAGCAGTGGCAAATTGTTATTTGAAAGTCCACAGTGCGCCACCTTTTTTTATCAAGCATCAAACCTTGCTACAATTATGTTGCTAAATGTCTGTGTTGGGCAATGGAAATGTTGGGCAGTGAGGGGAGATGTGGACTGGAGTTTGTGTTCCTATGTGGATTACTTCAACTGAAAATAAAAACAATAAAGAGCTGGCTATAGCCTAGCTCCAGACTTCTGTTCAAATATTCTGTCATCGAGAAGAAATGGAAAGATCTTGGCATCGAGAACAGATCTGTGAAAGAGTAGAAGAGGAAAGCAGTTGTGTTGCAAACAAATATGAGAGACTCCAGAACAAAAGAGTGGTTTGTAGTTCCTTTCTATCAAGTGCTCTAATGTTTCAACTGCTTAAAAATATCCATTATTCCATATATTAATATTATGTGGTTTTAGTTTAAACACTTTCACCCCCTCCATTGAAATTACTCCCAAGTACACTTAAGAGTTGTGTGTAAATGCAAGTTTGTTGCAATTATTGACTAATGTAGAAAAGTGTCAGAAAATTCAGAAAGCAGTTTCTGAATGCATTTCAGTGTTTAGTGTGGGCTCCTTTCATACCTCCTTGTGCTTTATATCACTATGATTAATTTTGCTAACAAGAAAAGAGGACTACAATAGCTCCTGATAGATTTATTTTTCTTTAATATTTTTCTTGACAAAACATTTTGTTTCCATAATAGAAGGGGTTATATTCCTTCAGACTGATATATTTTAATAGAAACTCACAATTTTTACTACTTAAAAAAATAATTCTTTTCTTTGTTTCATGAATTAGAAACAATGAGGAGAAGCTGAAGTCTGCCCAAGCCAGGTGTTTCTTGTTGGCAGCCTGCTCCCTAATGACTCTGGCTCTCATACAGCAGCTGCCTGCTAGTCTCTTTTGTATGGCCTATTGTTGCTGCACACCCCTCGTTAATACACATGCTGCCCGGGGCAGACCCTGAGAATGACATCAACTTGCTTATCTTAGAAACCTCCAAACCTGATGCAGGATGGGGAGGTTGCCTTGCATCTGCCCAGCCAACTAATTGTGAGCTCTGCCGGCCGTGATTGGCTCCACAGCCGCTCAGTAGTAGGTTAAGCAAAGACATCGCGGGTCCATCTGTTCGTCCATTCATTGTTCTGCTTGCTTGCCTGAAGTCTGCAGCTGAAATCGTGTTAAGGAGTTGCTTCTGGAACAGCTAAGAGAAACCAATGTCTGTGTGTTTTCCAGCCAACGTAAGTATGGGGGGCTTCTCTCTGCACAAACGGGATGGTTCACCTTTCTGGTGTTGCAGCGTTATCAGTTTGCGTTTGGGCAACGAGCTAGCCTGTGTGTTGGCTGAGATTTGCACACTTTGGGTGTCTTTTGGAAAAAGAGGGATAGAAAAACAGTTATGTGCTAAGGTTAAGTATATTAAAGAGCATTGACTCACACTGCATTCTATTAAGGAACTTTTGAAAGCATCAGTAATGGTACATTTCCCAGAATTTGAAAATGGTAGGAGTAGCCATCAACAGAACGAATTCTCTAGCCCAATGGGGAGAAGGAGAGGTTTCAACTTATAAGTTACAGGTATTTACCCTTTTTTGCAAATAAGCTGTTATTTAAATTGTGACCAGTAGAAAAAGCTCTTAAAGAAAAACAGAATTAGACACCTTTTCCATTATACTACACCTTGGGTGAAATTTACTATGTTTGTGGAAGTAGCAAGAGCTCCATTATAGGCTATCTGAAGAGACTGATGTGTAAGATTGAGCATTAAGGTGGTCTCAGAGAGGAATGTGTTACAGTCAAAGGTTTTGAGTTTTTAAAACCAGTTATCAGTGTGTCAGATCTAGTCCAGCTGTTTTTATAAAGTTTCTAATCTGTTTTGTTTTATATTTTGAGTTCAGATGTTAGGCTGAAGAACAAACACTTTGTACTCCATGAGCCTATGTTCCAAGGATCCTGTAAAAAAAAAAAAGAAGTCCAAAACAAAGACCTTCATATATCAGTTGAGAGGGAAAGAGAGCATATAAAAGGGTTAAAAAGAGGTTTGCATTTCTACCACATGCCCTATTGTGTGAACATATGCATGAGTCTATTGAAAGTTTTCAGAAGATGGGCAGGCCACCAGTTGCTGGTCTCCTGCAGTTCCAGTAGACATCTGTTGCCCCAGAGCATTAACCAATCTGTTCAATGGGACATCCCTCCTTTGTTCGATAGAATGATGCAGACAACAGCACTCGCTCAAATACAATGGTAATTAAATACATAGAAACTACAGCAGTAGGTATTTATTACATATTCATTATTTTATTTGCATTGTTGCAGTATCTTTATCATTTGGAAAACAAATACGTTCTTTTTTCTTTTCTGATCAACTCTGCACTTCTGTTTGTGACAAGCAGTGAGTGTTTCAACAAAATTATTTCAGTATTTTACATTTTGTGTTTAGGAGACGTAGAAAAAGTCTACCTCTGTGAAAACATGTTGAACTCTTTCCTTGTAGACTGTATCTTCAGAAACTTTTTGATGGTCTTTTCAGAATACACATTTTCTGTTATACTGTGCCACATGACACTACTTTGTTATTTTCCTCTGTGAACTAAATTTGCAATAAATTACTTATTTTATGCTCAACTGTAAGTGGAAAATATTCTGAATACATGGTAAAAGATTAGGTGATCTACTAGCCCACATCCCTTTAAGAGATATTTCTATTTTGTGTGGAGGTGAACTGATGGGCTGATTGTTGTTAATGGTTAGTCGAAAACAGTGGCAACTTCTAAGAAATGGTAAAAGATTATACTTCTGCAATGAAGTGCTCATTTGGATTATTATATTTATACCTGATATTAGTATGTACAGTACTTTAAGCTTTTAATAGTGAACACAGTGTGACGTACGGTAGTTTCAAACAGGCTACAGTTTAAAACTTTTGTTATCATAGGTATGTCTAAATTGGGAATTACCCATTTTATTAACCTTTTCATAAATACAGATCTTTTACTGAGCTGTGGTGAGCATAACCAAAAGGTGAAGACTTTCATGACTGGAATATTTTGGATTATTTTTGTTTGTTTATCTTTCATTTGAGTCAGAATTCATAGTAGATGCTTTTCTTAGCTATATTGCATTGTATCAGTCAGCACACTTTAAAACCATATGTGTGTGATAAAAGCTTCTTGTGAATAAAGGAATTCTTAGCTGCTGTTGCTCCTTAGATAAGTGTGACCTTTTCTGGTTTTCATGAGCTTCATTGTCCTGTATATAGGTACACTAGTGTTTATTTGGAATACAAATTCATTCAAATTGACTGCCTGGCATGTTGCTCTTCACTAACCAAACCAAGACAAAATAATCAGCAGCATTCGACAGTGACATCTGATTTTCATGGTTCTCGTCAGTGAATCTCATAAAGGACATCATGATAGGAGCTCCAAAGTGTAATGTTTCTAAGACATGCTACTGACCACAAATACGATATACAAAGTTTCCAGGAATTGTAAAAATTTGTCTGAAAATAAATGCAATTTGCATGCAGGGTTTAGGCCAAATGCCAGGAATAGTGTACTGCTTATGCAAAACTATTTCAGAAATGTTTAGCTTTGGATTTATAGTACAAATACAATTTTAACTATGCTTTTAAAGCAATAGTATAGTGACTATATATTATCTGTAGGAGATGTTAAAGCTGCTGCTGTTATTATTCTGTTCTTTAATAGTTTCTATTAATAAATATTTCAATTAATAATAAAAACAGTATAGTTCTTTGCAAAACAAGCAATTATATATTGAAGCATGATGGAGATTGACAGGAAAATTAAAGCAGATAGATGTGAGGCTGATTATGTGTCTATTCCTAACAATGGACCAAGCTCAGGCTACGGTCATTTTTCATATGCAGTTGATGTGCAAATCATCTAAAGTACGTTTCATATAATGCCTGATCTTCAGACACATTCATATGCTAGTGACTTCTTTGAATCGCACTGGAGGGTGTTATGATTGTAGTTGCTGTAAAGCACTTAAACTTCAATAAAGAAGTGATTGGAAAATGACTTAAGTATTATTTTAACTAACACTAAAAAAAAAAATCCTCTTTCTAATCTATGCACTTCAGGCTTTTGGTATTTGATGCTGTTAATATGCAAACTCTTCTTCCCCCTCTTCCAAAAAAACCCTCCCTTCACTTTTAGTTCAATACTAAAATGACATTTCACAGTACACGGATTTAGGCAGTGACCCATTATCTCCCTGTATTCTGCAGCAGTGGTACATGAGCCAGCTCAACTTTTCAGTCCAGCTTAAAAGTATTGCCCATTAACTAGACTTCCTCGAGTCAGAGCAGATTGTGGGGTTGGTGGAACAATGATGTCGGGGCTTCCAGATTGGTTTGGCAGCTGCATTGTTCTCCGAGGGGAAACCAGACGCACTTAAGTCCCGCTCTCTTTCATGGGCTTTTGTTCATACCAAATTATTCTTTGGCTGTGCTAGTATTCATGATGGTATGTTAAAGGAGCGCATCCTAGCAACTAGAGGCTGGTTGCTAGGCAGCCTGGCTTCCAATAGGGGCTGCTTGTTTGCGATTTGTTTTAATTTTTATGTGTGTGTGTGTGTCAGTTCTGTGAAGGCCACAGTGTTGGTTTTTTAACTGTATCTTTTTATTGGAATTATTGTGATTTGTTACTACCTCTGTGCTATCAAATGTATTATCTTAGTTAATAAATCAGCATGTGAAAAGGTCTATTTCCTAAATTCTTGTTGTGTTTAATCTCTGGGTTGCTTGAAATTAAAAGCTTTGCATTAAGAGAAGGCAATATTCATTAATATGCTGCCTGAGAATTACAGCCCTACTGCTTTCTAACAAGATAAGATCTAAAACTTTGTTTTCCTCCTTATCAGTCTTGCTGAGATTAAGGTGTTGAGGATGAAAGCACTGATGATAGATAAGATTTATTTATGTTAACTAGAAATGTTTAGGTAAAGTAAGATTTTTGTGCCCCATAACCAGAATGCTCTACCATGGTGGTGATGTCTTGGCACTCCCTGCCTATAAAATCTACTTTTACTGAGCCATTGATTGGATTGTTTGTTTGATTCTCTCTAATCTTAAACCTGGATTAATTTCTCTGGTGCACACTCTAAAATCTTTATTGCAAGAAGAGGAAAGTACACTGTATTTTAAAAATACTGCATCAGTCTTAAATGCTCACCTGTAGGGGGATGAGAGAGATAATGTATTTGCTGACAGAAATTTTAAGTTCAAGTGAAGTCCTTTGTCTCTGTATCTTGCTTTATATTCTGCCTTACAAGATGGAAGTGTGAAAGAACTCCTTGTTTCATAGTCTTTCCTTAATTTAAATTCATATTTTTCATGGTAACCTTGCAGTACAATTGGTCCATATGGTCCATTTTTATTTATGAGAAATAACTTATGTTTTATTTTCTTTATTGAAGCAGTTAGCAAAGATTCCTGTTTCAAAGAACAAAGTAAGGGAAAGAGGTAGCAATCTGCCTTTAAATGTAGGTTGTTGAGGTAATGTTTGTGATGAAATGGGTAACTAACTTCTGTATAACTACTGCTGTGCAAAATTCCTCAAGAAAATCTGAAATGGAGAGTTTGTGAAGTCCAGAAAATGGCAACTTTTTTCTTCTGTTCTTCCTAAATGGCTCATATCTATACATGTATAGTTTTGATTTATCAAAAGGCTTGCACAAATCTAATGCAGGAGCTGAAAGCAGCTTTTAATTTTGTTGCCTTGTTGGCTTGATGAATGGTCTGTTGGAATTAGTGGAAAGACTTCCATTGGCTTTATTGGCCATTAGATCAATCCATGTCCCTAAATGCTGTATGTGTTAGTAATACAACACTCTGTTGAGAGCAATTAGTCTTTCTTGACTTAATTATCACTTTATAAGGGAATTCAGAAATAGTTTCAGTGTATTCAGTTGAGCTGATAGTGTCTTTCAGGGCCAATAAGTTTTTATTTAATCATGTTTTCTGTTACTAATAAGCCAGAGAATCTAGCACTATGCTAATTTCTTTCTGTTCAATATACTGTAAAGTATTTAGTTTGAAAACCTTTTCTTGTGTATTTTATAGTCACTTTTTTTTAATTGTTACAACATGGTCTTATGCTAGAAGAAATATCTCATTGTTTTTAAAGAATTAGTTTACTCCTGTCTCTACATTACAGTAGGTAAACTTGAAGTCTTTGGTTTCATATTCTTTCATAAATCCATTTCTAGAAATGCATAAGTAAAACATTTGGTACATTCACAAGACAAGTGGTTAGTTATTTATCCACTTAGCTATAGATATTCCTCAGGAAGAGTTTTTCCCACAAAAAGCCTTCCATGTTTAAAAAAGAAAGAAGTTCTATTTCTCAGCTGCAAGAGAATAAATGCAGTTCTGAGGAAGCAGCAAGAAAATAGAAAACAAGTAATGCATGTAACCAGTTGCAACATTTTTGTTTTCTCTTTAGGAATACGGAACACTTTATATTCAGGAATACAAGAAAAACAGCAAAGTGGAGTCAAGTGCATGCAGCAGCTTCATGGGCTTGAAGGATCATCTGGGGCATGACTTAGGCCACCTTTATGTGGGGAGCACTGGCACACAAATAAATGCAATTGTACCTTGGTCAATGGCGGAGAAGCCAACAATGGATAAGGTTAATTCTAGGAAAGAAGACAGAGAAAAGGAGACATCTGAAGAGACTTCTGGAAGCTCCAGCTGTGACTCCGAAGAAAGCACAAATTCTGATAATGACTCAGAGAGACTGAATAATTCTGCATCGGAATCACATTTATTGCCTAAGACTCATCGACAGCTGTGCCGATCTCCTTGCTTAGAGCCTCATATACTAAAAAGAAATGAAATCTTGCAAGACTTTAGGATAGAAGAGGCTCAGATAGTACCTAAGGAAGTCAAAAAGCCTCCTGATGTGGTGAAAGAATATCAAACCAAACTGGAGTTTGCACTTAAGTTGGGTTACTCTGAAGAGCAGGTTCAACTTGTACTAAATAAACTTGGTACTGATGCTTTAATAAATGATATTTTGGGAGAACTTGTCAAACTTGGGAATAAAACTGAGACTGATCAGACTGTAACTAATGCTAACACTAGTGTAATGCGTGAAGCGTCTTCCATAGAGTCTCAGAGGTCAGAGTCTCCACTGCAGGAGGATGTGACAGAGGATGGAGACAACCTGAGGCCAGTAGTTATTGATGGCAGCAATGTTGCAATGAGGTATGTGACCATGAAGGTTTTGCTTTTGTATTTAAATGGAAACAGAATGTTTTTGCCCATCAGTTCAAGCACTGATGTTTGCTGTCACTGCCTTAAACTGTATGCAGAGTCTCTTTTAAGTGTCTTTGTCAACCACACAGTTGTTGTTGCTATTATAATCAGGCTATAGGTCTGTAGGACTTCAGTGGTGTACTACTCACTGTTAGAACAACCTGAGGTTAATGCTATTGTCCCTTTGTAGGCAGATAGCAAATCTCTCCTTCTCACTACCACTCTAGTCCTTAATTTTTGGTAGTCACCAGTGCTACAGACAATTACTGGATGGAGTTACCTACAGAAAGTTACAGCAAATGTAAGATTCCTTAAGATTATAAAATAGTGATGTAGAATTAAGCGGTTTAAGGAATACTTCTTAGTTGGCTAATCTGTGAGAACTGATCTGCCTGTAATATTGGTCTTGGTTATCAGTCTTGGAGTTAGGTTTTATTGCCATTAATTGTTGAGATTAGTGTGTGAAAGACGACTTTCACTTATATGCCCACAGACAGCACATTTACCTACAGTGTTCACTGATCCTGACCCGGTCATCTGGGTGCATAACGAGAAACTTGCCTATGGAGGCGAGAGGTTCATGCTTCATCGGTGATTAAAGAGAGAAGGAAATGGCAGAGACATGCTGAGAGATTAGGTTTTTATGGCAATATAAATGATTAAATGATAAATTGATTGGTAACTGTTTCAGTAAGTCATAAGGATTATCTGATTACTAACAGCAAGGTTTAGGAGGTCAGTTTTAGTTTTCTGATGATTTGATGTGGTTTTCATTACCTTAGGAATAAAATTTAATGCAAGACTTTCCTGGGCTAACAAAAACCCCTGACATTTCCATGGGACTTTTTTTTAGCTTCTAATCAAGTAAATTCCCTTTAAATGAAGCTTTTTAAAATGAAATTTAAATATACCACTTATTTATGCCAATATGATGGGTTTTGTTTTTTTAAGTAGAGGAGTTACCACATAAGGCAAGGATATTACTTTCTTAATATGGTATATTCCTGTGAGTTCTTTCTGCTGGATGTGTCATTCCTTATCTCTTAGTTCAACTTGAGCTGTAGAGGAGGCATGTCCAGTTGAACAAACACGGTTGTGGCACTCAACCAAGAAGTTATCCAGTCACTTCTAAAGTGGGTTTTTATTGTACTTCACATAAATCCAAAATGGTTGTGTGTTAGCTAGTTAGCACAGCTCAGACTTGGTGGGTGGACTTAGGTTCAACTTCTCCTACAAACTGTACTGAACACATTCCAGAATTAGCTCCAGATCTCTAATTTTTCCTTAATGTTTATTCAGCTATTAGCACAAATATTTAGGGTCTGCCTTCCTATGTTAAATTTACTTTCTTGACCACCTGCATCAAATGAACCAACTATGAATGTATGTGATACATGCTGCAGGACCTTAATAAATAGATTGAATGTATTTATAGAATGGTTGTTCTGTATCCAAGAATCAAATTAGCAGGTCTTTACTTGTTTTCTACCAAATGTAATCACAGAGTCATTCCATTTGGAAGGGGCCTTTGGAGATCCGTACACAGAGCTGTGTCATTTCAAGGCCATGTCCAGTTGGATTTTAAATGTCTCTAAGGAGATGGAGACTCGACGTATTCTCTGGGCCAGTGTTTGAGTGCCCTTATTGTAAGAAAGTTTCCTTCTTTTATGTTAAAGCAACATTTCTCGTATTCTATTTTGTGCCCATTGCCTCTTGTTCTGTTACAGTGAGAAATCAGTTTCTGTTCCCTTTATTTTTTCCCATTGGGTATTTAGACACATGGATAAGATCTTCCCACGCCTTCTCCTCTCTAGGCTACACAGTTCTAGATCTCTCAGCTCCTCCTCCTTGTATGAAAGGTGCTTCAGTCCCTCGATTAATTTTGTTGTGCTTCACTGGCCTTTCTCCAGTGTTGTCTATGTCTTCTTTTATAGGGGAGCCCAGAACTGAGCCCAGCACTCCGTATGCATGAGTAGAGAAGGATCCCCTCCCTTGACCTGCTGGCAGTGCTTTTCCTAATGCAGCCCAGAAGGCTGTTGGCCTTCTGTGCTGCAAATGCACATTGGTGCCTTGCGATCAGCTCCCAGCCTGTAGTGATGATTAGTGTTAGACCTATGCAGCTGGAGGATTGGCATTTCCCTCTGTCGGATTTGCTGAGGTACATGTTGGCCTGTTGCTCTACCCTGACCAGAGTCCCTCTGAATGAGTACACTCATCTGGTGTTCTCCTCCCAGCTGAGCATCCTCTGCAAACTTGCTGAGCGTGGACTCTGTTCTATTATCTGGGTCATTATGAAAATGTTAAGCAATGCATTCCCCTGTGTCAATCCCTGGAGTACACAGATACTGATTGACCTTCAGCTGGACTTTATGCCACTAATCACCTTTGAGTGCAGCGGTTCAGTTGGATTTCAGTCCATCTCTGCTCTAACTTTGCCCCTACTTCCCTAGTTTGTCAGTGAGGCTGTGATAAGAGAAGGCTTCTACAAAAACAAAGCTGTCAGAAGCTTTGTTAAAGCCACAATAAACAGTGTGTCCACTGCTCTCCTCATCTACTGAACAAGTCATCTCACCATAAAAGGCTGTAAAGCTGCTCAAGCATATTTCTTCTTCATAAATCCATGCTGACTGTTCCCAGTCATCTTCATCCAGTCTACATACAGAAATGGTTTATAGGACGATTTGCTCCATCACCTTTGCGGGGATCAGGGTGAGGCTGACCAGCTTTATAGGTCCCTAAATTACCCTTCTTTTCCCCCTTTAAAATGGAAGGGATATTTGCCCTTTTCTAGACATTAGGAATATCCCCAATCACCACAACCTTTCAAAAATTGCCAAGAGAGACCATACAATGTCATTAGCCAGCTTCCTTAACACCCATCAGGGCCCAGCAGCCTGGCAATATCCCATTTCAGTGTTCTCAAAAGTCAGCTGAGGGAAAGTCTTGTCCTGTTACTTTTGCCCAACGTCCTGCACATTACTGTGGGCCAGTCTTGAGCTTGGCATGGGTGATCCTTGAAAAATCCACCATCTCTCTTGTGCACTCTTCTTTGCATGGGATTCTCCTCAGTAGGCCAAAATATGCTCTCCAGAATTCTGATCTTGTAATTCTGCTTTTTGCCTTGCTCTTTCTTCACAGGATCTGCCTCTCATGGTCACTGCAGCAAAGGCTGCCCCTGACCTTCCCATCTCAGTCTCCGTCTCCCTTGTTTCTTAGTATGAGGCCCAGCTGGTGCACGTTAGGTACTCAGTCACCCATGTTAAGAAGTTACTGCAAAAGCACTACAGAAACTTCATGGATTACTGATGCCTTGCTGTGTTGCTCAGAACAAAAGCATCTTTGCCAACTGGCTGGTTGGTCCAGTCCATCCCACCTTTTTCTAGAAATCAGTCCTTGATTAGGAAAGCCAGTCCCATGTATGTAAAAGATGAGTCTCAGCTGCTGACACCAGTTGTGCATCCTGTTGTTGCCCACAGGATCTGTCCTTTCCCCTTAGAGAAAATAGGTACTAGTAACTCAGCACTTCAAATATTGGAAAGATTTCAGCTTTTACGTGCAGGAGAGACAGGAGTTCACTTGCAGTTCAATCTCCTTCAGATTTCTGTATGTAAATGCCCAGGGTTCTGTTACGGTAGCTGTAAATTGTCACAGTTTTGTCTTTGTTATTCCAAGTTGCGGCCAATGAGTTCACTCTGGAATTGCTAAAGGGAAATGGGCCCATGCCCTAAGCAAGACTGTAGATAGTCTTTTGAGAGGTGTTCTTGGAAGCTTTCTTACACGTTATCACAGGAATGGTTAAACTGTGATCTATATTCTTACTCCTATGTTGTTGTAATGCACATACTTGATGATAACATTTACTATTAGAATTATTCTGGAGAAGAGCTACTAATTTTCATTTAAAGGATGTATTTGACAGGGAGGGAGAGTTTTATGGAGAAGGTTGAGGTGACTGATGTCCAATAATTCAAGTAGGATGAGACAGCTGTCCTCTTCTGGAAGGATCAAGCACTGTGCTACCCCGTGTCTCCATTCCATGACTAATTAAGGATGTAGTTTCACAAAACATCCGGTGAGTGACGCAGAGTGATTTACTTTTAGGCTTACCTCTATCCCGCTGGCAAGGATGCTTTCCTGTCTGCATCTCATCTAGTGACTGGGTGGCTGCAAAATGAGTTGATTTCACCTTCCTAATTCAGAGAGCAGGGGGAATCAGAAAGGATTATTTTTCCATTAGACATGTTAACATAACCTGATGTTTTTGTCATTCAGAGAACAATTTGATCTGACACAAAGGAGGAAAGATATGTCTGGTTATGTGACTGGATATTCATATTTGTGGAACTGGTTGCATCTAATGAACTGATGGATTCATTAATTTCTTTAGAGCAGCACAGAAAAAGGCTTGGGTCAGAACAACTTACTCTGGCAAGCCAGAGCCTGCATGTGTGCCAGTCGTCTGGTGACTACTCCTATTACAGACAAGCTGTTTTAGCAAACTGTCGATTCAGAAAAACCCAACAGTCATTTCTTCTGCCTTTTGGTAACATTTGGAAAACTTTCCTTAAACTTTCATGTGACACTGCTTGTCCTTTTTGCATTAAACTGTAAATGAGTCATCAAATGCATTTTGCGTATATCAAGTTTAAAGCTACAATATGGTGTAAATAATATGAATTGGCTGCAATTTTAAAAACAAAGAAAACACCCTCTTTCAACTGAATAGCAGAAAGAAGGCTTTTGCAAGCTATGACTTGAAGAATTGCTCTTTAGCTTCCTATAGGATACTTCAAGTCTGGTCTTGTTTTGTTATTCTACCCTTCTTGGTGTTGAGTTAATCTTTTTTCAGAAGAGGAAAGATGCCCACAGTTTAAGCCTTAAACATCAAGGCTTTTTGTTAGAATGCTCTTATAGATGAGACTGATTTTTCTGTGTATATAAACTTAAAATCAGAGCTGAACAGCAAATTAGATAATCTCCTAGAGCTATTGTGGACCTTGATAGTTTTCGCTGGGTGTCCTGGGTCAGACTTTTTTTGCTGACTGTGAAAAGAATGTTTCAAATATATATAAAACTTTATGCTGAAAACTTATTGGCAGAAAAGAAGTTTGCTTTACCTACAGAGAGTGCAACATGAAGATGACACTGATGTAAAATTATTTGATTACTTTACTTGCTTTATTATTAGTTTTAAACAACAACTCTCAGAAGTTTATGGGCAAAGGAATCAAAGTATTTTGATCATGTTGTTTTGATTTGCAGATTGAAATCAATTGATCTTGTTTTGGTCGATCAGATTCCTCTGAAAACTTTACCCTTGGGATTCTCAGGCCATGGAGGTGATGCATTTCAGCTTCCCTTTCTGGAAAACCTTGACCTGTGTATTTAAGTGGTCCTTGATTGCACAAGAGAAAACACAGCATGAGATAAATAGTGTACTAATTTTTGTTTGGGAAGAGGAAGATGCTGATTTGGGGAGTTGGTTTTTAGTTAAGTACTTTCCCACTTTTAAGACAGATATTTTACAATTTTCTTCTAGCTTTCATGCCCAGCCATCCCGCCAGCTGTGGATGTTGTAGGTGCTTGGTGGCACCAGAAACATACATCCAGGCCTGACAGTCATGGGCAGAGCCCCCAGTGCCATTCAGGAGTGGCATTCAGCTGGAGAAAGTGTCACTGGAGTGTCTAACCGGTGTTAGACATCTCTGTTCAGACAACTGAGCCTTGGTCCCGAGTGTTAACCCTGAGGAAGGTCATTTGGCCGTAGTAAAAGGTTCACTGATATCCTACTGACACAGAAGGCTCTCCACAACTGCAGTTGTCTTATCTGTGCCACATGGAGTTTTCATGTGACAATTTAATTGCTCATTTATTTTAACAAACTAACAGTGTAGCTGCATTAGCTTCTCCTCAGATTGCGTTGCTGAGTTTGATAGACATGGTTGTATCTTGGTACCTTGATTCAGACATTCATCTTTCAGTACCACTATCTATCTATTTTTTTAGTTTATTTTGAGAAGGCACTATAAGGAATAGATAAAAATATTTTTCCAGCAAGTAACAATCACATGGATAGAAGCTTGTCACTGGCAGCTTTGAGTGTAACTTCTCTTTGCCTGTTTTGACCTCAAGTGCTGAGTGTGTGGCTCATGCTCTGACAGAGATCCACGTGCAATTCTGGCTGGAGATAGCACCTGCTGCACTTGCAGAGTGCTCCAGCATTGGAAGCCCTACAGGCAAAAGTTATCTTGAAATATGTGACAGCTTCCAAGGCTTTTTTCTTTAGAACACCTCAAAGCATTGAAGTAATTTGGGCTAATGGGAAAAAAAAATTTGGCACCTGTTCTATCTGCTTCATGTCAGCATGAAAATATACATATATAGAGGGAACAAATGCAGGACTGATAGAAGGCTCAGGTTAATGAGAAATGGTTTGGGACAAATGATTTCTGTGATTAGGGAATTAGTGGAGCTTAAAAAAAAAGTAATTAAAAAGGGATGAGGCTAGTTACAAAACCAGGCTGCCAGGGTTATGAGTCACTGATATGACACAGGGTAGAAATTCTTCTCTGTCTGCGCTATGGACTGAACACTCTTCCTCCCATGATATGACAGAAGAAAATAGTTTGGTAACTCTGTAATAACTTGTAATGGGCAGGTATGTGTTTTAGTTTTGTTCTTGCTTTTAGTCAATATGCTTTTACATGGTAAGTGTGTGGGTGTGTCCAGATTTCAGTGGTGTAAAAACCTGTATGCATCAGACGTTATTGTAGACCTCGCCTCTTGTCATCAATGTGCATGTTTTCTGTAGCTTTCAGAATCTGAGTGTTGGTTTCGATATTGTATTAGAGCACACTAGAAGTCTTGCAAGTATTCTAAACAGTCTTTTAAGCATGTGTACCACAAGTCTTTCCAAGACAGTCACTAGGAAATCAAATTTGGGGTCTAGGAAGGTAACAGAGAAAATGAAAAGTGTTCTCATCAGAAGTTTTACACTTTTTACTAATTCTCCTAGCTTAAAAAAATGCTTGGTTGATTTTTTGCTCAGGAAACATGCTACTTTATTTTCTTTCATTTAAAAATAAAATTACAGCTATCAACAGACCAAATATAAAAGTGATGGTAAAAGGAATCGTTCATACATGATATGAAAAAGAAATAGGTACTTCTAAAGGAATGTACTTTATCTTGCAACTGAGAGTGGTAGATGAAACATAGTCAGCAAACAGAACCAAAGTACTATAAACCAGTGTCTCACCCAGGGCTACAGCTGTCAACCTGAGTGGTCTGAGCTTTCTCATATTCCTAATAGTTGGAAAGAGATTTTTAAAAGGAAGTTTCTTGACAAAGAGGTACAAACATTTCTCATCTTTTTCACGACTAAGAAAAAGGAAAAGAAGTCAGAAGCAGTAGCATGATTTCAGTCTTTTCACCATATGACATCATAAAGCTGATGAAGCACAAAGATCACAAAATGAAGAGCATCAAATCTGCCTAACAACAAACCAAAAGAATAAATTTTAATTACACAGACTTTCTCACTAATGATTTCCATTCCTTGGAATTTGTATCCACTCAGATCTGAGCTTAGGCATGTGTCTGAAAAGGAGCAGAAAAAAGAGAGATTGATACAAGTTATAAATTCACTTGCTCAGCAGTGCAGAATAGCTGGTATGCATTGTAATGCATTCACCACTTCTGTTTCATACAGTTTAAGTATATTTAAAATTTCTGTTCTGGATGAAAGAATTTTAATAGTCTGTACTATGCAATAGCAAACTAAGGAGCTGAACTGCCTGGTCCCCCCTCTGCCTTTAAAAGCATGGCCTGAACTACAACCTGATGGAAAGCAGTAGGCAAGAACGTCCATTTTTTTCCGAGAGTCCAGGATTTTTTTCCTGAAATGATTTCTCAGATTTGCAGAAAGAAACATAGTGCTGCTAAAATGTAGTCTAACACACCACTTTTTCATTGTCAGGAGTGAAAAGTGGGTTTATCCACTTGAAACCATGGAGATTGTTTAGAGTAATCACAGTACAGTGATTCTACTGGAATTTAATAGCGGGAACAAGATCTTCCTGACTGTTTTAAAACGGATTACAATATGTTTATGGTTGCACCCAGCCTGCTGATAGCATGAGCAGTAACCTCTTGTCTCAGGCTTTGCAAAGGAGGCCTTACGGCTGCCCCCTGGGCATTGAATGTGCACCAAGTGTCCCAATCTTGTCTTGTCAAGGGAAGATGGAATTAGACCATAGATGAATTACTGTTGACCATTTTTGCTATGCATTGTGTGCGTGTGCACTTTGTGTCACATCTGTGTGTGGTTTGGTTTCCTATTCCTGGTAAGTTTTGAAATACACAGAGATACCACTCTTGCAGCTAAACAAGCACAAGAATAGTTGTGTAGTATAAAACAATGCCTAGAAAAAAATACTGGTCTGTGTTTTATTATTACAGTGTTATTATGATGTAATACAATATTGTGTGATATGATCATAGAAAACAGGGAATGTGTTACTGCAGAGGCCCATAACTAAAGCTGAAAAGGATAGTGAGGTACATAGATATATTGTTCCTGACAGTGTTCCTAGTGTAGCCCTAGAAGATGGGCTTAAACTATCCTTTGAGTACCCCATGGCAGCTAAAATCTACAAGCTTTGATCATTATAGCTGGCAACAATTGCAATATCAGAGTATCAGAGTATATGCTTATGTTTGCAGGTACTGTCTCCAGTTTCTTTACAAGAGGAAGTAGGACAGTTCCTCACTTAAATCTAGTTAGTGGTAGTGGGCTCTTCTTTTCCTTTTTCCTTTTCTTTTTTTTTTTTCCTTTTGTTTGGGATCTGTGACGTTCAACATAGCCTTTGCTGAGAATGATGCTTTGTAAGAAGTGTTAGCCATGACTCATTCTCTCTTGACTCCGGTGCAAGTGTATGCCGCCTCCTTCACAGGCTTCTGAAATCAGAATATTTTTGCAAAAGTTTTCTCACCTTTTCTTTGGCACTTTGTCTGTTGCACAATTGCTCAAGCTCCCACAGTGTCAAGAAAGACACAGCAGTGCTATGTTTTAGAAGGTGGAAAAAGTAGGTACATACTTTCCTACTGAGGGGGAAAAAGTTTTTAAATAACTTTCTAGTGTTTTATTTACCCCAAAACATGCAAGGAGAAAGGGACTTCTAAAATTTCTGTGGCTAGCTGTCATTATATTGTCCCCTTCACTAATCACAGACAAAGAATTGTCTTTTACCCTTCTGGAAAGCAGATTGTGGCATACCTGCTATACATGACAAGCCAGCCAAGTGAAAGGTGATGGCTTCTTTCCATGCCCCTGTGTTTCTTCTGCTACACAGAGCTGCAGCGTTGGGAGGGATGTCACAAACGTTGCTTGTCTCCTGTGCACGGAGAACCTAGACGGGTCTCAGAGGAGCTGTCTACCTTGTTCTGCAAAGTGTCCAGTGAGGAGATCCCAAAATCCATGGCCAGACTGTCCCACAGATCAGGGAGAAAGCTTTTACTAACATAGTGCTTAACTGTTCCTAGCTCTAGTTAAGGACTTTCCTGTCCTTATCCAGTGGGACTGTAGTGGGTTGGCTGTGGCTCACCTCCTCCCAGCAGAATGGGAAAGAAAACAGGAGGAGCAGAAGCAAGAAAACCCATTGCTCAAAATAATGACAGGGAGATCACTCATCATGTAATTTTTTATGTCAGGCAGACTCAGCTTGGGGAATTCAATTTAATTTATAGCCACTTAATATAAATTTTTAATTCCAAATCAGGTATTGGGAAACAAAAAAGACAAACATTAAAATATTTAGGGGGAAGACTGTCTCCCCTTTTCCAGGCTTGCTTCACTCCAAACATGTGTCCTCCTCATTGCCTCACCACAGCATCACTCTTACACCTTGTCACAGCTGCAGGTGGCAGTCAGTCCTTTCAGAGCAGCTTTGAGCAGTGCAGGGGACTGGGGTCAGAATGTCACAGTGTTTCTCTGCTGCTCCTTCCTTCTTGCACTTTTCCTGTTCTCTAGTGTGCAAGTCTCTCTGGGGGTGTGCCTGCTCCTCATGAAGCAGCTCCTCATCCTCATGCCTTGGTGTTCCCTCATTCCCATCTCCTGCACTGTGGAGCTGGCTAGAGCTGGGTGTGCCCATCATAGGACAATCCCAAATTTTTCTCCCAGCAACCATGTCACAATCTATGGACACCCACTGGTTGATTGCTGTCCTCCATTTCAGTTACTTCCTATACATGGATGATTGGTTTGTTCTTCTACAATCTGCTTTTCTTTTTCCAGATTAGCTAAATGTGCTTCTTTCAGCCTTTCCCCATAGGTCTCTTTTCCTTTCTTTTGGATTCTTTCCATTTCATCTATGTCTTTTATAATGTCATGCCTGAAACTGGATGTAGAAGTAGGGCAAGGACTTGTCTGCCTTTAGAAAATGACATCATTGCGTCTCTTGCCTTACCCCAGACAGTTGTTGCACAACACACACATTTTGTTTTGCTTTTGTCTGATCACAATTAATTGTCTGTACACAGCATTTTAAAGACACGTTAATTTCTCCTTCTGAAGTACGTACTAAGCACATTCTTAGTTTTGCCATGTTGATTTTGGACAGTCTCCTCAGTTTGCCTAATTTGTCCTGTTGAATGCCTGCCATCCCCTTGGGCTTGGAGGCCTTCTCCTCTCTCATTCCCTGTTCACACAGGACCTTGTGGAGCTCCTGCAGCAGCTGGTTCTGCTGTGCCTTCCCCTGCTGCTGTGCACACCTGTGCTCATCTGCTACCATTTCCTAAGCACGGTGCACTCTTGTGTTGGTATTTTGGACCTGCTTTCCCTCATCAAGTCTTTAAGCTGCCTGTTACACCCCATATTTTGGTTGGGCTATGAGGGTGTTTTAAAACCCCTACTTCTATTTTTCTTTGCTTGTCAAATCTGTGTACAGGTGATAAATATGTTTGGAGGATTTAGCAGCCCTCTCCCCTACCATTTTGGAAATGATGGCTGTGTTTGGGCATGGCTCAGACAGGCTCCCAGGTGCCTTTAGAAACCATGGAGCAAGTGAAGAGCATGGCTATGACATCTGCATTTTACTGAGCTCCATTTATGGTCATAGAAAAAGTCATCTGATAAAGAATTTTCATGTGTGTATTTCAGCCATGGGAACAAAGAAGTATTTTCTTGTCGAGGAATCAAATTGGCAGTAGATTGGTTTTTGGAAAGAGGCCACAAGGATGTTACTGTGTTTGTGCCAGCGTGGAGGAAAGAACAGTCAAGACCAGATGCTCTTATAACAGGTAAGCTCCATCTTTGCTTGTTTGTTCAGTGCTTTGCCCAGCAGGAGTGCTATGCTCAAATGAACAAACCTTCAGCAATGAAAGGCTGTAACAGACAGTATCTTTGATGCAGTAATTTCATCATGATCTATAGGCAGGAAAAAGACAAAGCAATGCCCTCTCCAAGTCCTCCTCTTCTGTTCTGATCATCTGCTTAAGTTTCCATTCCATTGCTACTTACTTCTTGAAGAATGTAATTGCCATTTTAAAATCTGCTGCGTCCGTGCAGCATTAGTAGCAAAGAGGTTTGAAGTTAGTCATTCGCTGGGTATTATTTCTTGTGGTGAGCAGATTCTGCCAAGCTGGCCTGTCACTGCCCATGCTTTGGGTTATGGGAATTATCTGGACAGAAAGGGAATGAATGGCTCCCCTCTTTGTCATTACTATTAGCAAATAGACAACTTTTGAAAATTTAAATTTTGAATGTGTTTATCTAGGAAAAAATTTGGTGTAAAGGTATTTATTCCTTCATCAAACTAACAGGTTCTTTGTGAAGGCTGGAGAGACATCCTCCAACTGCCCTAAAGTTGGAATAGAAAGCAATTGGGGGTTAGAAAACCCTAGAAGTTGGAGAAGAGGAAGGGTTGTTGTTTTTTCTGGGGGGGAGGGGGGTAGCACAGCTACCATTAAATGGGGGGAAGCTTTTGAGACTAATGGCTGTAGCTTCTAAAAGAATACAGAAGCATATTTTCATTGCCATGTGCATCTTCAAATATCTGGAAAGATCCTCTCAACACTTCATGCCATTTGCTTGATTGCTACTAGAATATAGCATGTTAACACAAGGAAACATTTGGAAAGCTGCTGTTACCCTGTTGGCAGTGTGGAGCCTTCCTCTTGAAGCCATTCTCTTTTGCTGTACTAGTGTTTGGGGTGTGAGAAGAGCATTAGCTAAGTAATAAAAATTTGGCCACTTAGAATTAAATTGTGACATCTGCTTGAAGTGTGCCTAGGGCTAAATGCCCCAAAAGGTGTTTCAAGAAGGCAGCAAGGCTAGAATTGACCTAGCAACGGTCAATTGTCTAGCAATGAGAAATCAGTTTTCCAAGTGTCATCATGGACCCTGAAAATGGGAGGAAGATCAGAGCAGGTTATTGTATCATTTGTAAAAATACTGCATCTTCTGTTTTCCCCTAAGGATGCAGGAAGCCTGTGTGCTACCAGGCACGTGAAATACCTGGTGCTGAAACTCTGTTTCCAGAGATATGCACCTGAAATACGTGGCCAGCTGGAGTTTTGAAAAAGCCCTAGATGACTAACATGGGCATGGTTCTACACTGTCAGCATTCATGAGAAGCCTCTTGGACAAAACAACAGCCACATCTTTCTTACCAGTACCTGCCAGTCATGACATGGCAGATTTTTTTTATTCTTTCCTAGAAGGGAAAAAAAAATCACCCTCCATCTCACTCTCACTCATCATTTAGCACATTGTGGGGGGTTGATACAAAAAGGTTGTATTTCATTTAAAATCTTGTGCTTTTTCTACTAAGCAAATAAATGCTTGTATCAAATATACTGTTTATATGTTATATTAATGCTGTATTTCTCCCTGTTGGAATATTTTTTTTTCCCCAGATGGAACATGTTCCCTGTCATTTCTTATGCTACAAAACAGTTGAGTTATTTGAGATCTTAACCATTGCTAATAGTCATGACTCATATTCACTATGCAAGCATCTTCTGCTGTTTTAGATGGTGCCTAGTTTTTTTTTGTATTTTTCTTTCATGGCTTTTCTTTTCATAGCTTTTCTTTTATTGCTCCAAGGAGTGTGATAGGTAGGAGAATCAACATAAGGGGTAGGTGCCCCAGTACTAGGTACAACTTCTTTCGTAGGCTGGGATCTGTCTTTCAAAGCTCCTTGGGATCTCCAGGTTCTACTCAGGAAAAGGGAAAATAAAATACTATTGGGAGATATGAGTGATGGATTGTGTAGAACAAGAAGGAACTACATAAAATGTTAAATATGCTTATTTAGAAGGATTGAAGAGAAATCTGTCTGGCTTTCATAAGAACTTATATATAAATGTGTAAACCATTCAAGGAAAGATACAATCTAAACTATTGCTGGTGTTAACAAAAAAGCCAAGCCAAACCAAATCACCACCATTTTTGCTGTTGGTTACAAAATTACATCAGATGCCTTTCTGGGGAATGCTGTTAATATTTGTGGAGAACCTGAGTGCTTGTACAGAATGTGGATTTTCTAGTCCTTCTATTGATGGGCAGAGACTTTCATGAGACAGTCCCATTAGTGTGAGCTACTGGAATTCTTTCAGAAGATGTTTCTTGCTGGGTTCAATGAAGAGATGGAAAGGGTCTGTCTTTACCAAGGAGAAGTTATGAGAAACTGTGGCTGTACTTGGGTATAGTCTTCATATTCAGTGGTGGTAAAAATTACCCCTTCACCAGCAGAGTTTTGCACAGGCATTTTGATAAAATGGTTTTTCTTTTGAGGCACAGGAACATGAACAAGGTCCCTGTGTTAGTCTTAGAGAAATGGTGTGGAGGAGGAGGTTTTGATTTGTTTTTAGGGTTTTTTGAAAGTATTGCCAGTTGACTATAAGCTCAGATATCATATGTGGACTATAACATATAAGACATTTTTAGTCCTAAATGCTTGGATTTTCTTCCTCAAGTCTAATATCTTTAGAGGTTAAACAAACTTTTTTCTTTACTTTCTTGTTTGACTTTTGATTCTTATTCCTTGTAGATCAAGAAATCTTACGTAAATTAGAAAAGGAGAAGATTCTCGTGTTCACACCGTCCCGGCGCGTGCAAGGGAGAAGGGTGGTGTGCTACGATGACCGATTTATAGTGAAGTTGGCCTTCGAGTCAGATGGCATCATTGTCTCTAATGACAACTACAGGGATCTAGCTAATGAAAAGCCAGAATGGAAGAAGTTCATAGATGAACGCTTGTTGATGTATTCTTTTGTTAATGACAAGTAAGTCATTCTGTCCTTACAGATGCCACTAAAATAATTGAGGAAAGGACAGTTTGAAGATTTGTACAAATTTTTCATCTTACACCCAAATCATTAGGTACATGTAGGAAAACAGGAGGAATAGTCAATCATAAATTTGGTCTTCTGATTAGAAGTACTTGAAACTCTTTTTGTAGCAACATTTTTATGTGTTTTTATGCTATTTTTTCCTCTTTGGTGTATGCTAATGTATATTTGATGTATCCTATGATACAATATTCCAGCTCTGTTGATATACTGAACCAACATTTCTGAGTGCCTATGGTTAGACTCCTAAGTCCTAGAGTCATAGAAAAACCCAAATTGGAATGAACTTCAGGGGGTCTGTGTGGTACCCACATTCTTCTCTCTCTCAGGAAATTTTCATAGAGGAGCAGAGAGAGAAGAAAGAGAAAACAATTTCTATTTCTGTTCCTTGTTTCTCCCATGGGGAATGCATTTGGAGATTGTTTACCTGGGGTGATTGGTTCATTGGATTCTGGTGAGGATTGTTTGGCCCTGATGGCCAATCACATCCACCTGTGTCTGAACTCTTTCAGGGAGAGAGTCACGAATGACGTTAGAGTTAGTAGTTAGATAAGTAGGATGTAGTTTTAGTATCTCTCTTTAAATAGTATATTAATATATTATAATATAGATATAATAAAGAAATCATTCAGCCATCTGAACTGGAGTCAGACAACATAATTTCTTCCCATCTCGGATTCACCTGCATTTTTTACAAGAGGTCTGTAGTTCAGCTGTCTGATTAGATCCATCTATAGTAACTGTACCCCAGCCTACAGATCAACTGCAGTTACTGCTGGTGGCTTCTTGTAGTGGGAGGACTCAGTGCTCCCCTAAGCAGGCACTTGTGTTGCGGTGCCTGAATGCTGAAGCAAGAGTCCAAGGCTGTCAGCACAGTTTTGCAAAGCTAGTAGTGGTGTTTTAGGAAATGGCTGCCTGTATTGCAGCCCTTACTTTTGAATTCAGGATGGGTTATTTGCGGCCCTACTTTGCCACAAAGCATCAGCTGAGCTGGACCAAAGGTGTCTATAGCAGTCTAGAGGTGTGCACACAGTCTGTTCCTGTGACTTACCTCTAAGGCAGTACCTGCAGCAGAAGGATGGCCTTCCAAAACTGCTCTTGAGGTTCCCGGATTCAAAAACAACAGGATGGCAGGTTATGGTGTAGCATAGTTATGGGATTCTTGGTCGTTGCATGAGAAGTATGAAAAGGCTTGTTTGCTTCCATAATACTTTGTTCTTTCTTTGTAGATTTATGCCTCCTGATGATCCTCTTGGCCGCCATGGTCCAAGTCTGGACAATTTTCTTAGGAAGAAGCCTATTGTGCCAGAACATAAGAAGCAACCATGTCCATATGGTAATTTGATTTAACCCATCAATTTTTATGTACTGGGACTGGGGACCAAGATCCTGCTTTATTTTAACACTGCCAAAACTGTTTAAAACTCTTTAACATTGTTTTTAATGCTGCTGTCGTAGCCTGAGATGGGTTGAAATGCTGAGCTGATGGTCGAAACTGAAGCAATTTTTTCATGTGCTACTTAAAAAACATTTCTGTCTACTAGTTGAACTAAAGGAGCAACTTAATTAAACATTCACTGGAATAAATCCAAATCAACACCTAAATTGTGCAGGTTCCAGAAGCCCATTTCTAATGTCATGAGATATTGAGGTTTTCTTCCAGAGAATTAATTGATCTATCTGAAGTTTAGCTACTGAGCATTCCTACAGGCATCTTGACTGAGCCTGCTGGCCTTATGGCTGTGGGACTTGTCTATTAAGTTTTCTGCCTGTATATTGCCTTGGCCCAACACAGCAGGTGTGTACAGCCTCCCTGGCATTGCCACATCCAGCTCAAAACATGGCTGGTAGTGTTGGTCTGCATTCCCAGAGCACCAGCTGCAGGATACTCCACCACCTCTTTTTTCCCCACAAAACAGGAGAGGAGCTCTTAGAGCACACCCTGTGTTGCACAAAACCAATCTTGTTTGCAAGATCTATCAAATCAACAGTAAAACTTCAAATGAGGGGCATTTCTGTTATTTGATGGCTAACAGATTTTGTTTGAAGTTTTTTAAATCTGATTATGTGTATATTAATAGGGAAGAAATGTACCTATGGACACAAATGCAAATACTATCATCCAGAAAGAGGAAATCAGCCTCAGCGATCCGTAGCTGATGAACTTCGTGCCATGTCTAGAAGCACAGCTGCCAAAACTACAAGTGAAGGAGGACTGGTAAAAAGCAATAGCGTTCCCTGTAGCACTAAAAGTGATGGCACTTCAGAGCTGAAGCGCGCTGCTCCAAAGAGGCAATCGGATCCTAGTATAAGGACTCAAGCCTATCAAGACTTGGAGGAAAAGCTTCCCACCAAAAACAAATTGGAAACCAGGTCTGTACCTTCTTTAGTTAGTATACCAAGTTCCTCTGCTGGAAAACCCCAAAGTACTGCACCTTTAACTAACGGCCTTCCAACCGGAGTTCACTTCCCACCTCAGGATCAAAGACCACAGGGACAGTATCCTACAGTGATGATGGCAACCAAAAATCATGGAACACCAATGCCTTATGACCAGTATCCAAAATGTGAGTCTCCGGTGGATGTAGGGTATTACTCTATGCTGAGTGCGTATTCAAACCTCAGCATATCTGGACCGCGTAGTCCTGAGAGGCGCTTCTCCTTGGACACAGATTATCGGATTAGCTCTGTAGCTTCCGACTGCAGCAGCGAGGGGAGCGTCAGCTGTGGCAGCAGCGATTCCTACGTGGGTTACAGCGACCGCTCTTACATGAGTTCACCTGACCCACAGCTGGAGGAGAACTTGAAGTGCCAGCACATGCACCCCCACGGCCGCCTTAACGCTCAGCCCTTCCTGCAGAGCTACCACGAGCCCCTCACTCGAGTGCAGAGCTACAGTCACGAAGAACCAAAGCATCACCACAAATCTCCCATTCCGTATATGGCTGTGCATTTGCAGCATCCAGCAGTCGGTGCTCGTTCCAGTTGTCCGAACGACTACTCCGCGCCTCAGAGCTCGTCTCATTCGAAGACGCTGCATCTGGGGAGAGCCCTGGTGTCCACGAGAATAGACAGCATTTCAGACTCGCGTTTGTATGAAAACTCTCCGTTAAGACACAGGAAGCCTTACTCTGGCCAGGAAGGGCTGGGAGGTTGGGATAGGCAGAGTTACGGGATGGATGCCTATGGCTACCGCCAGACCTACTCCTTGCCCAGCAACCCCACGCAGCCGTGCTACGAGCAGTTCGCCTTCCAAAGCCTTCCCGAGCAGCAGGACCAGCCCTGGCGCGTACCTTACTGTGGAATCCCGCAAGACCCCCCAAGGCTCCAAGACACCCGGGAGAAGGTTTACGTTAACCTCTGCAACATCTTCCCCCCCGATCTCGTGAGGATGGTGATGAAGAAGAACCCTCACGTGACGGACGCTCAGCAGCTCGCTGCTGCCATCTTAGTGGAGAAATCTCAGCTAGGTTATTGAGAGATGACGCATCTTTGTGGTGTCTCTGTAGTTTTCAGCTCAGCTCTAACGCTGAGGGAGGTTTGCTACAATAGCATTTGGGATCTCCTTCTCAGCAAGGAGGTTATATAGTAATCCATTTATGTGAAATACTGTATCATGGAGTCTGTATGTATAGCCCCATGCATTGAAAGTACCAGATAAGTTTTGTGTTCTAGTTTGAAAATTTTTAAATGGCTATTTTCACATCTGGAGGATGTTCCAGTTTAAATTAATATATATATATATATTAAAAAAAAAATCTGTGGTCTCTGGTTATAATCTTTGGGGCATCAGGGGTTTATATGCAGCACTTTCTTATCATTGTTACCTTTTGTTGGGATTTTTGGTTTTGTTTTTTAACTTGCTGGATGCTTATCCTTGGGCTGTGAGATATTAAACTGCAGAATGAGGATTTTGCTACTTCTGGCAGGCAATTTTCAAGCCAATTTTCAAGCCAAGTTTCTGAACTTTTTAAACTGCCACGAGTATGTCTGATGTATGTTTGTCTGTTTTTGTGAGCTTTTTTGTGCTGTAATCACCTGTTTGTAGAAAACAAAGATTTCCTACAGCACTGACTTCATTTTTTGAAACAAATAATTAAGTTACCAGTTAACAGTGAAATGGGTAACAATATATTGGTAATTTATAGTATGGCACTTTTCGTTGCTTTCTTTGTTTTGCTTAAATAGTTACATGTTTTTGTTGATGCAGTCAATTAGTAAGATCAGATGCAAACAGAGGAGGAAATTTTTTTTATTTTTACTAATTTATGGATATGTTAAAAGCCTTATTGCCTGATTTTCAGAGGTACTGAGAATTTGCAGCCCCCTTGGAAGCTAAGAGAAACTGCAAGTGCTCAGAACCACCCCAAACCAGGCTGCCCTGTTTCAGTTCCCGTGTGTTTTTACCCAGCTCTGTGTATCTCTGGTCAGTAGATGGGGACCTGAAACCGTAGGGCCCTGTTTAGTTGTTTTATATGTTTTTCCTTTGTATTGCTGCACAACTGTACTGGATAAAATATGCTTTTCATAAAGTATTTACCTGTTTTTAAATGAATTTAATTATCTCAATGCAAGTTTTGTATTTAAGATACTGTTTGATTTTTCTTGCTATTTATCAAGGCTGGCCTGAAAAGGTTTAGTGTGTTCAGGATATGCAACATTTATTATCTGCACTATGGTAATGATATTGTAGCTCAAAATAATAACTTAAACTTTTTTTTTTTTTTCTTTTTTGGCTGGGGAGGGGAGGGTTGTGGGGAGAGAAGATACCATATGTGTTCCTGGAGTTAGTTTTTCGCTTTTTGCATTGTGTAGGCCTGATTCTTGCCACAAATAGTGTAGTTTTAGAAACAGACAAGCCAAGTCTGTTTTAGCATTAGTAAGGGATATTTCTGGTTTAAAGTCATGGGTTTTACTAGCACCTCTTAAGCTTTTATATATATATATATATATGAAAAATAGAAATAGTTTTTGCAATTGATGTCAAATGTACTTCCATGACATGATCAGTTGCTGACAGTTTTAGATTTCCATCCATTGTAATGATGTTCAGTGTTAAAAAAATGTCACTCGTTTACACTATTACAGCTGATAATTTTGGTACACTTGCTGGAGTTTTAAGTAAGGCCATGAAGAACCAGAAAGTACCTTTTACTGTTGATACAAATTGTATCTTTTTAACTGAGAACTATTTTGATTTGTAGATTAGAAACACAAATGTAAAATTATAACTAGTCTTTTGGGCAACATTTTATCCCTTATTTAAAAATTAGAGATTTCAGACATAGAATAGATTTAGGCAAGTAAAAGTAGGTATTTATTTAGGTGTCTGTCTCAATTTCACATACTAAAACGAAAAAATAGACTATTGGCATCTTCTTCCTTCTAAAATCTTTGTAGTGGGAACTCACTAAAATAAAGGTAAAATGCTGCCTGAAAATGATGTCCAAGCACCTTTGAATACGAAGACGTTTTCACTACTTGTGTGACACCATGTGTTGCAGCAAGTAGGGTTTGGGTATACAGTAAATGCTTCTAAAGAGCATTGTGCTATAGACATATCCAATAATCTGAACCATGTTCAGCAAACCAATTCAGGACATGGTGCTCCTGCAGCTTCCACTGCCGGAGCGCTGCAGGTTCTGCCATTGCCTGTTCCCATGGCATGGCCAGAGGGGCTCTACACCATCTGTCCTGTGTTGTCTGTTTAGGGAGAAGACCTCTTCACCTGTGGCAACAGTTTTTCCCTGGATTTGGTTGGTCGTCATCTGTAGAGCACATTTTAATGTAGAGATTGATGCAGCGCTGACGCTGAGGTTTGGACTGGGAAATGGGTCTCATCTTAGTTGTACGCTAAGATTTGGTTAAACTGAATTACACTGAAGTACTACACCATAGTGTAGATGCAGCTGTTTTAATAATGCAATTATTGTGTTTGTGGTTTTAATGGGTTTCTACATTTATTTTTTATGTAGGTACTTACTTCTGCTAAAAGTTCAATTCCTTTAAGCATGAACTGAAACATACATATGTAGTAGAAGTGTTTTGTGTTTTTTCCTGTGATGTGGGCATCAGGATGCTCCTGCCATGCACATGTAACAGTCTGGCCTAGAGCAGAGGCTCAGCAACTGGAATATCAGTGTGAGGAGCTGCACTGCCCAGGCCTGAGTTACCAGTGTCCATTGCCTCCGCACACAGCCAGGGCAGTAGTGAATCCCCAAAGGGTGGTGATCGCTAGGGAATTCTTGTGATAGGTTCTGTGCTTTGCACCCAAGCACTGAAAATGCTTTAAAAATACAAGAGCAGGAGTAATTTGGTGGATTTTAATGTTGTGCAATGATGTGCTAGTTCCCCTTAGACTCACTTATGTTGGGTAAAGGAAATTTACTGTGGACAAAATGTTTGCCTTGATACTTCCTTTTGTTTTGCTGTGGTAACAGATGGAGGAATGGCATGTGAACATCTCCATGATGAGATCAGTCTGTAATTTAACAACTTCTAAAGAGTACCTCAGTAACAAACATGGATGCAGTGATACTGGTCAAATACTACCTTTGTCTGTGTAATTGCATTGATGCAAATAACTGAGCTGTAACCTCCCGTGATCCTTAAAAGCAGGGCTAATTCAGTGATACTGTCTTGGCCCCAGCTGAGTGCCAGAGATGCAATGAAGGATTTAGTACCTTCAAGTTAGAGCTGTCCCTCAGCTAAGAAGAGGGCAAAACTTCCCTTTGTTTTCAGTACTTGAGAGTTGTTTTGATACTTAGCAGAAGCTCTGTATTTTTAGATAAAATCCCAAGCTGTGATAACTGCATCAGTAGTAGTATATAGATGTACAGTGTTTTTAATGCACATACATTAGGCATCTCCCCACAACTGTTTTCAATACAACATGTTGCAAATATTTAAGAGTTTTTAACTGTGTCCTGTAGAAAACTAACTTTGAGCTAAATATACCCAGGCTATGACAGTATTAANATTTGTATATATACACACATATATTTGGCAAGTGGGTTTAAGATACTGCTAATGGTCTGAGGTAAGATCATACCTTCCCACATGTCCCATTTTCTTTGGCATGTCTGAATGGTAGCGTGGTCCTCCATTGCAGAGTAGCTCTGGGGTGAGCCAAAAGCCTGATGTGTTCGTGTGACGCCCCAAAAAGAGAAGGCATGCTGGGCTGGGGAAGCCCTCGAAGGAGACTACTGCAGCCTTGGCAGGTGCAGACTGTAGCTGAGATGTTGATGAACTTCTGCTGTGAAAGTTGTAGCTAATGATGAACACCTTCCCAAAAATATCAAAGCTGCCAGTGTAAACCAGAGTACCTCACTTGGAAGGGAACACTGGGGGCATTTGCCCCAGCAGGGTGAGCGCCGGAGGACTGAATGCCTTGGGTGAGAGATACTGCAGCGTCTTGCCACAGTAAGAAACTACCAAAACATTTACCAGTTTTATCAGTAGATGGTTTGACCAAGGTATTTTCAATGTGTAAAGCTTGAAAAATGAGACAGAATGCTTTCCTGCTCTCTGGAGCATTTAGAAAGATACCCAACTGACTTTTCATTGCTACTGAAAATTTAAAATACTGTGCAATTAAAAAGACCATAAAAAAAAAAAAACTTAGAAATTATTTATTTTTATTTACAGTGTGACTTGCTAATTTATTCCTTGCATTATAAGGCCATGGTGGAATGCTGTTTGTTGAAGCTTTTTTATCATAGGAACTAAAACTGCTGAGAAGGAAAACCAATAGATTTAAACTTAAAATTCTATGGCCTTGTTTTGTTTTCTGTAAAAGGGCTGAGGTTTTATAAATGTCAAATCACATGTTTTATATACTTTGTAAATTTTAGAGAGGCATAGTTTAAGAATTTTGTTCAAATTAAATATGTTTGGGCACATTTGTTTAGATTAATCATGTAACTAAACCTAGAATCAGCTGTATTAAATGGTTTTTCCAGCTAACCTTTTGCTCAGTAACACGAGAGATGTTCAAATTTCATCTTTAGATGTTCTCAAATACATTTCTCAAGGTTTCATCAGAAGCTGCTGACCTAGGCACCCAATCACACAGGAAATGCACATTCGCAAGGGAAGCGTCCTGCAGAGTGCTGGGTTTTCCTTGCCGTGGAGTACAGGGAAATGTGCTGGTGCACATCAAGTCTCTCATAGATGTTTATAGAAGCACTACCAAATACCATGTGTGGTTCATAGTTATCCGTGTGCTTGAAATACTTTTCCACCTTCCATTTTCAGGTCTTAAAGGGTTGTCATAACTTGTGCTTGGAGTGTTTATGACTCTGTCTACCCTTTAAGCTAAACGACTGCAATAGTTCTCGTTCCCTCTCACACTCAATAGCCAGGGGAGGGCCCAGTCTCCCAAACACCACCAAGTACGCCTGACTTCAGCAGAAGCAGAGGTATGGGCTGATTTAGTGGTGTGGGAGAAGACCTGAGTCAGACTGGCATGTGCGTGAGTGCAGCTGGGCTGGGACCTCGAGGAGCACAGCTGGAGAGCCACCTCCTCCCAAGCACAGGGGAGATCTCACTAGTGCTGACAGGTCATTTGGCCAGGATTGCCCTTTGCAGGCTTTGGGAACACCTACAAACCAAATTTACTTAGATGTTTAAGCACATCCATCCTCTCTTTTGTAAAAGTATAACAATCTACTCTTTGCCTTATATAACAAAGCCTCTCTGCTTCTTTTTGTAAAACAACCCATTTTCTTTTAGTCTCAGTTAAATTAACCATGTGAGATTGGCTGGTTTGTTACTTTTTATTTACCTAAATGACATTCTTAGTGAAACTGAAATTTAAGAACTGCTTTCCTCGCATACAGTAGAGTATCCTGCGAGGAAGCAATGCAGATACAGCAGCAATAATTGTATTTTGTAGCTCTTTTCCCAGTTGTTACCTCTGTATTTGTGTTGAGTAGGTGAGATTTTAATATCGTCCTGAAGTCCACTGTGGCAAAACCATTAGCTAGAAATAATGTTTGGGCTACTTCATAAAGCAATTGTCAAACTGGCTCTTCCTTCCTTCACTGGTTGTTCTGTATTGTTTTTGTGATGTGACTATTCACATCTTAAAACCACCTCTAAACCGTACAAAAAACCATGTACATGGATACTGCTTTTAGAGAAAAAAAATAAAGATTCATTTTCCTCATTGATGGGCTGGTTTTGTTTCATAAAAAGAATCTCTAGAGCAGTTAGCAGTGAGTTATAGACAGCTTTGTGTTCCTACCTGCAAAAAGGCTGCAACAAAACTGCTCACTTTGAGTAAACTGGAACAGTTTCAAAAAAAGAATCATAGAAAGGTTTGGTTTAGAAGGGACCTCAGAGATCATGCAGTCCCAACTCCCTTGCCATGGGCAAAGTGCACCTTTCACCGGACCTGGTCAACCTGGCCTTGGACATCACCAGGGATGGGCCATCCGTAGCTTCCCTGGGCAACCTGTTCTAGTGCCTCACCACTGTCACAGTGAAGAGTTTCTTCCTAACATCTAATCTAAACCTATTTTCTTTTAGTTCAAAACCACTGCCCCTTGTCCTGTCTGCCCATTCAAAGAGTCCAATTCCCTCCTTTCTGTAATCCTCCTTAAGATCCTAGAAGGTGCTGTAAGGCCTCCCGGGAGCCTCTCTTCTCCTGGCTGAACAAACCCAACTCTCTCAGGCTGTTTTCACAGGGGAGGTGCTCCAGCCCTCTGATCATCTCTGTGACCCTGCTCATACAGGTCAACATCTTCCTTGAGCTGGGGACCCCAGAGCTGGATGCAGCAGCATTGCAGGTGGGGTCTCACAAGGGCAGGATCCCCTCCCTCGCCCTGCTGGCCACAGGCAGGATACAAGTGGCTTTCTGGGCTCTGAGCCCACGTTGCTGGCTTCTGTCCAGCTTTTCATCCACAAGCAACCCCAGATCTCCACAGGGCTTCTTTCAGTAAGTTCCCCTGGTCTGTACTCATGTCTAGGGTTGCCCTGACCCAGGTGTAGCACCTTGTGCTTGGACTTGTTAAACTTCCCTCTGGATGGCATCCTATCCTCCAGATGCGTCAGCTGCACCACCCAGCGTGGTGCCACATGCAAACTTGCTGAGGGTGCTGTCAAGATATTAAAGAGCACCAGTCCCAGGACAGAGCCATGAGGGACACCACCCATCAGTGGCCTCCACCTGGACATTAAAGCATTGATCACAAACCTCTGGCTGCATCAATCCAGCCAATTCATTATCCCCTGAACAGTCCAGCCATCAAACACACATCTCTCTAATTAGAGAGAGAAGGGTGTCATGAGGGATCATACATAAACATGTATGATTATCAGTTCATTTTTAATGTAGTAATTTGTACCTACTAGGCTCTTTCCCTTCATTTTGCTTACCAAGAAAAAAAGCCTCTGGGGTTAAGACACCTCAGTCATTTATAAAAGCAAATTTTGGACTTAGGCATTGTGCCAGTGGACCTAGTTTCCTCTTAAGTACTCCTGCATATTTATTTGTCTTCCATTGCATAATTGTTAGTGTGGCCTAGCTCTGGATACTGCAGGGCTAAATAGAACAGAATAGAATTTAAAATAGAATAGTTGTGAACTATTCTAATGAGTGCAAAGATTCAACAGAAGGTGGTAAAAACTGTGATAAAGTGAGTCCTCAAAATACATGGAGCTGTTGAGTTGTAATTTTTCCAAATTGCATTTGCCTGGCTAGGCCTGGCAGTCCAAACTTGCTGGGACCCTCTTACTTCCCTCTCCAGTTGTGGGCACAGGAGCATCTTGACAGCCCTGCAGTGAGGAATGAAGTGGGGTGACATGAATACAGATAAAATGAGTTGTTGTTCTAAGAAAAGAAGGAACAGCATAGTGTTGCTCTTCATTAGTTGTGACCACTATCAGTTTCCTTAATGCAAATGTTGTGCACAGCTGTGAAGGTGCTGTTCCACTGCACCCAGCCTGAGCACATCATCCAGCTGTGCCTCCTCTCAGGGCAAACCACCACTGGAGTGAGACATAAAGGTCCCTCCCCAGCAGGTTGATGGAAAAGCTGCAGCAATGCACTTCTGGGAATGCTGATTTCCAGACTCATCATGGTGAGCACAAACGAGACCGATCACACCGGCAGCAGAGTGGAGGAGCAATGGGAAGCTGTATGTGTAAGGCAAGGGGTGGGAAGCGCTTCCCTGCGTGAGGTGGCCCCAGCCCAGGAGATATCACTGATACGCTGCTTAGCTTGAGGTGGTGGCTCCTCTGCAAGCTCTGGTGTGAGGCTGCTTGGCCTGTGACATACCAGTCTGTGTTTGCATTGCATTTTTCTGATCTGCTGCTGGACACTGAGCACCTCTGTTGCCTTGTTGTCAGAATTCAGGCTGGGGCAGTGCTGGCCCAGGTGCTCCCACTGTCTCCAGCTCAGCTGAGCCCTTATATTCTCCACATGGAAATACTTATTTTTTTCTGAATTACACTCTTTGAATTGTCATCGCTACTTTTCATTAAATCAGTGCTTGGAGCTTCTGTAGAAAGGAATCTGAGTGGATGATCACATCTCTGGTGGTCGATGGTCCAATGGATCAATGGTCTGAGGTGAGGTTTCCTTGGCTGCTGATCTACACAGCCCAGAGCTGCTCGTTTCTTTGGCCAGGTGCTTAAAGTCTCTGAAGTATTTTTGTTGTGTCTCCACATTATGGATCCAGAAACCTTCTATTTGCAGTAGATGAGAAAATCAAATAACATCTCCTGTGTACTTTCCTTTATTGTTTTTAAAAGTCATATTATTCACCTGGCAAGAAAATGCAATTTCAGACAGCAAAAATCCCTTAAAGCACAAGTAAAGGAAGGGTTCACTTCATGGGCTCAGGGCTACGAATCACTTCTGCTGCATTTCCAGGCAGAACAGAGCTGTCCCAAGGCCCTACACATGTCTCATGATGCTCTGTCCTGCTCCACTTGCTCTGCAGCCTCCACTCCAGCAAGTTAAGATGTGTTGCTTTCCCTGCAAGTCCCTATTCTCTCAAAGGCATTGCTTAGGGCAAAAGAAAAGGAAAAACCACATCATCAATTTCAGTTGCAGAAGAAACTGACAGTGCTGCTGACACTGTGCTGTTCCAAAGCTGAAAGCTGTAACTCTTGACAGCTGAGGAGCAGATGGTGGGGTCGGGTGGATGACCAACCACAGCCATCAGCTCATTGTCCCTGCAAAGAGCGAGAGCTAACAGGGCCTGGGGCATGTCCAGAGTTTGGACTGTAAGACCAGTACAAGTTGGAATGAACAGATTATAATCTTTCTCTGTTACTAAGTTGTTTGGCACACTGAAGTTATTTTCTAAAAAACAGCTGCCACTTCCCTGGTGGCATTGCTCACTTCCCTGACTCTCAGCTGTAGGATGCCCCAGCTCTTGAGCTGTGGGATGCTGGCTGACCATTATGCTACTCTCTCCTGCAAAGGGGCCAAGCACCCCAGAGCCCAGCTTCCAGCCACAAGTGGTTGTAAAGATCCACCCACTCTGTTCCACACAGGGTGTGCAGCAGCAGCAGCAGCAGTGTGAAACACTGAGGGAAGGGCAGTAGAAGTGCTGCGGCTGATCCTGACCGATGAACTGCTTTAAACATCTGTATTCCAGCTGTAACTCTTGTCTTCAGTGAGGCCTCACAGCCACTACCATGCTTACAGTCATCCTCATTTTTGAAGAAGGTGGTGTGCTGGATAATTAAGAGTTACAAAGCCACAATTGTGATTTGCCATGTCCCTGAACGTGCTGGTTTCTTCATAGGTGATTTGCTGGCACAGGTTGCATTTCAGTTTTTCAGATTGGTTCAAGAATGCCAAATACAGCCTTTTTTTTTTTTTTTTTTCTCAAAACGTCAAGCTGCTGGAGTTTGTATAATCTGGTTTGGTCTCTTTGGATTGTGCTCCCATCACCACCTGAGGCTTCTCCTCTGTAGCTCTGCTTTTTCCCTTGGGCTGATCAAGGACCGTGAGTTTCCCCAGTTCAGTCAATTCTCTAAATCCCATGAGATCTGCCTACATCACCTGCAGGGCAGGCCTAGAGACCCCATCACCAGTTTACAAATTTCTCTTGCAAAAGCTTTAACAAAACGCCTGTGAGCCTGGCAGGCATCACAGCAGTCCCTGATGCAGGTTGAAGTGTTGTGACACTGGAGATGAAAGGGCTCTGTTGCTCATCCTGGAGCTGAAACCTGAACTTGACAACCTGCATGACCTTGTCTGGAGAAGCTAAGGAGAGGCTGCTGTACAAACACACCGGGATGCTCCTTGCGAGACCATTTCCAAGCAGGACAAAGTGCCAGTAGGGCTGCTCTGAGCAGCACTCTCCAGCCTCGCAGGATCTTTGAGCTCATTCTGTGCTGAAGAAATGGAAGGGACATTTCGAGATTTGGTGTCCCGGTGCATAAAGTGCCCCCTTTGCTGTAAGTGTAAAGAAAAAGCTGGCACAGAACTGGGCCCATTGTGAGCACATGCACTAAACACCACCATCATCCTGCTCCTCAGTGTCACAGCAGAGGCCCTGTGTTCAGTAACCTCAGCACCACTCCTGGGACACCTGGCGTGGCAGAGCCAGCAGCACAAGTGTTGGAAATGTTTGAAGCTGCCTCCACCAACCAGCTTTGTCACACACCCTCTTTCACTCAGCCTTCTCAGCAGGCTCCCACAGTCCTACAACCAGCACCAGGAAGGAGCTGCTGCCCTGCATTTCCCTGCCCATCCCTGGGGACATGTCCAACCCACAAGCCTATTCAAGGAGAGCTTGGGAGAAGCTTCATGCTGAGGAAGACCTGCATAAATCCAGCTTGTAGGAGACCCAGGAGATCAGTCCTCCCTGGGGTTCTGCAGGGCAGGACAGGAGCGGCTCAAGGAGCAGGGGTGTCCACTCCCAGCATGGCCACCAGTCGGGTGCTGGGACACAGGTGAGCACTCGGTGGCAGTGGTGCAGGAGATGTTCTGGTGCCAGTCCATCTGATGGTCTCTATAGTAACAGTCAGGCTTTTTCTTTCCCAGCTGAGCTGCCAGGAGCAGCAGGTAGATATGACAGAAATTCAATGCTGCTATTAATTTACATGAGCTGGGTGAAGCGTAAGGAAGAGGAGTGTGGGGGATAAGGAGCTGGCAATGTTCTCCAGGCAGGTTCCTTACGCCAGCCAGGCTCACCTTACAGAGATCCCCAACTGCACCCTGGAACTAGAGCTACAGCAGTGGTTTGGGTGACCCAACATTCCAGGCCTCAGGAAGTGGCCTGAAAGGGGGAAAATTGCATTGGGGTCTGGCCAGGGTGCCTAGGAGAAGGAATTGGGTTTCATCCAGCTCTACAAAATTTTCAGGCATGCACAAACCTGGATTTTAACTTATGTTTTACTAATTTCAGGAATAGAAAGTCTATTTTCCCTGGTAGGGTAATAAAAAAGGTGAACTGAATTCAGTGACAGAGCTCCCTGTCTCAGGCAGTGTTTTGCTACCTGCTCTCCCACTGCAGCCACCTCCAGAAGTTTTTGGGGACTCTGGCAAGAGTCACACGTTTGCAGAGTGCCTATAAGCACAGAGCTGCTGGGGCTCAAACCCAGTTAAACATTTTGGGGTTTTTGGGAGGTGCAGACCATGGTGATCCTCAGTACTGAGCAGCCCTCAGTGTTCTGCCTGGGTCTCATCATGGTCACGATGGCGAGGAGAGCTCCAGGAACTGCAGAGAGGGATGATGTTGTTTGTTTGTTCATTTATTTAATACCTGATTAAATGAGCTTCCCTTGGTTCCTCTGCGACAAAGTGATTTAATTAATGCTGAAACTGCGCACACGGGATGCGGCAAAGCTGTTCACGGTTGGCATGGGCTACATCTATAGAATTATTTTGGAAAAAGGAAAACGTCAGCATGATAAAAATGGAAAGTGTTAGTGTGCCATGTGCTGCCAGGAAATGGGGCTGCTACCCTACTCTAAACCGGGATCAAACTTTTAATGAAAGTTAACTTGTTCACCCCACCTTTTACCATTTAAAACTAATTTAATGGAATACCCGCTCCCAGCTGAGGGCCAGCGAATGCTTCCGTAGGAGGCAGGCAGGCTTCCACTCACTAACTCCTCAGTGCACATCAACTACGGAAAGCCAAGTGGCAGCAGGACTTCAGTCAGACCACGACAAAAACTGGGAAGAAACCTCCCAATGGCTGCAGGTTTAGGACATTGCCCTCTGCAGCCAGGGCAGTGAGGTGGCTCAGCTGTGAGACTCAGGATATCTGCACTCCATCGATTGCTTGCCCACCTGGCCAGGGCCACCTGCAGCCCGGCTGCTTCCAACTCTACACCCTGCTGCAGGCACAGATGCAAAGGCCACTGGTGAATTTAGAGGAATGACCCAGGATGAACTACAAGGAGAAGCAAAGCTGCTGGCCAGCCATCAAGTGTGGAAACAGCATGGAGGAGAGAGGGACAAGGAAGGACACCACCGTTTCATGTGACAATCAAGTTGCTTCCTGCCTTACAGACCAGGCACCGCTCTTCGATGCCAGCCAACCACAGGCACGATTGAATTTGCTCTCTCCTGCCCTGCGGGATAGCGTTTTTCATCGTGCAACTCTCCTACAACATTTCAGACAGACCTTTACCTACAGGTAAATACCAATCTGCAATTCCAGCAATATCCTCACCAGGGCAAAATCCTGACTGCTGCGGAGGTGACTGAGAAAGCTCCTGTGTCGGACCAGAGGCAGGACGGCGCCCCATCCCCTTCCCTCGCAGGGCAGACTGCGACCATTTCCGGCCATTCAGGCTCATCCAAAGCGGCTGCTGCAGCAGAGCAAGCGCTGTTCCCAGGCTGGGTCCTCCAGCAGCTGCCACCCCCTCCCAGACCAGCTCCTGCTGGCTACTAGCAGCAGGTGCGCACCTGCGTGTTCCAGCTAATGAGCTGCCAACCCGACCTGTCAGAGCCCGACCAGGCCAGCTTGAGCAACGCTACAATCAACAGTGAGAGGGAGCCCAGAGCTTTCCTTGTATCAGAAACTCTATTTTCATGTTTCTCTTTTCAAACCTGGTGCTAAGGTACACTTCATCCTGCCCAATTCCCCCTCTGCAAGACATCCACCAGAGAACTTCAACACTGACTAGAGAAGCTAAAAAGCATCCTAGGCAGCCAGGGCAGCACTAAACAAAATCCTCAGGAACATTTCGTGGTGGTACTAAAGAAATATTTGCACAAAAGGGTTTTACTACCTTTAACTGTTGGTACCTGAATCAAGCACAGTCCTAACGAAGGCTGCTCCAAGCAGCAGCTATTGCAGAAACACTTGCTAGACATAAAACTCAGGGAGGCCACTGTGCCTTGGTCCCCTGAGCAGCAGGAACATCTCTAAGCCCCGACATGGGTCACGCAGGGAGAGGGAGGCTGCAGAAACAATTTAAAATAATAACTCAAGTGCTGAGCAAGCCAGTCCCAAGACCCCAGTGCTGGCCTATGTGTGCAAATCAGACCCTGAAACTCCACAGCTTTGGATTTTTATGTTTCCTCTTGGCATCCTAAATCAATACCTTGTCTTCCCAGGGCTGAGCCAGGGTGTGGTTTCAGCTGGTGGTGTGCTGGTGTGCCAGTCAGAGGCAGGGGAGGCTTCCTTCTTGACAGCACCTGTCTCTGCAAGGGTTTCAGCAGGAGCCTGGTCACGACCCACTGCCCACCCTACCCACCTGCAGCCCTGAGGTGTGGGGGATGTGGCTCCCAACCCTGCCAGGATGGAGAGTCCAGGGCACACAGCCCCTCCTTCCTCAGCCAAGCTGGAGGGCTGCTGCCTACAGGAGGCACAGCAGCAGCTCCAAGGCAGGTCCCAGGTCCGTGGGATGCTTGCAGAGCCCCGGGGCAGCTTCCTCCTTGGGCAGTTATCACCCAATGATTTTGGGCACATGCCGGAGGCTTTGGCAGCTCCTGCTTCAGATCCAAGTCCTCTGATGGATCTACTGGCACAGTCCCAATGCAGGAGGCCATTGTGCAAGAAGGCACTGCAAGGAACTCAAAGCTCATTCTGAGGAATATACCAAGGTTTGGTATATTCCCGGGGCTGCTAGCTGGATTTGAGTATAATTTGGGTGTCTATCTACTCAGTTAGCAGCTTCCTTAATTACCTGCTGTCTTTTCCTTTAAGAGTAATCCATTCTTTGTAAATAAAGCCCCTCATTGGCTTACCTGGTCATGGCAGAGATATTTACCTGGAAACTCCACCTTGGATTGGTGCTACAAAATGAATTAAAACTTCTCAGAGAAGTGAAAGAAAATCCCCTAGCATCACTGATCATCAAATGAAAAGTGATTCTTTGGATGAATGTTAAAACCCATTTATTCAGGCTTCTGTGCAGGGTGCACAGTCCAGCAATTACGTATACACAGTATGCACATCCTGACAGCATACAAAAAGGCAAAGAGCAACAGGTGCTTACACTGGGAATGTATATACAGACATATTAAACTGGGATTTTTACATTAGAAAATCATCTGACACTGTTCAGGTATCATCAAGGCTATTAGAAATTGTGTAGAAAACCAATAAAACTTGGAAAGTATCTACTGTCATTTCACTTTACCCAGGCTGGATATAAGTCAGGCTTCCCACACTACATCACTTGTGGACAAAGCCTACAGGATGCCCCAAGCACTTTGGAGGGTCACATTACTCTAGCACATCCCATTACAAGTTAAAGATTAACACATTAGTATTATTTCCTGTTTTCCTGGAAAGAATAACAGCTTAAATACTTCAAATAGCTAATTTTCTCCTGGGAAAAGACGACAAAGGAAAGATTTAGAGACCATGAGAGAATCAAACATTAATGAAATGTTGTAACAGCACTTCCTGGTCCTTCCAAAATCTCTTCACAGGCCAGGCACCTAATTTAAAGCACTGTACACTGTCCAGATTTACAGAAGTGCAATAGCAGGCCTTGGCAGACCCCAGGTCTTCTGCAGATCTTTACCTTGCTCCTATCCTAATGGTTGCAAGAGATCGTACTTTTGTAACCTGCACAGAAAGACACAGAGAGATCAAACAGATTTAGCAAAAGGATACTAAACAATAGATAGAAATATGCAGCAACATCATATGAGCCATACTTCACTTCCTGTAGCTATTCCATATTTAATTTCTGACTGAACTTTTTTCCTAAGGTGTCAGCAGAACAAGGGAGCATCAGAAACACAGTGATTTCAGAAACACAAGTGATTTCAGAAACACATGATTCTTGTGGCCAAGGCACTCAGGGATACCCAGAACCCATCTTCACAGGCTTTCAGCTTGAAGAGCAGGTCCAACTCTCTCTGTACTCTTCTATGCCAAATTTTTGCACATAGCAGTTCAGTTTTGGTATAAAATTTTAGCATTACAAAGAACCTAACTGAAAATACACCCGGGGGTATTTTAAAGGACCAATCCACTCTTGCAGGTAACACAAACCACATGTGAGTGCAACACAGATTGTGTTAAAACTGCTCCCAAAGATGGCTGAAATAAAATGCCTTCTGCACAAATACACCAAATACAGGACATAGTTGTAGAACATTCAATCACAGCCAGTATGATTTCAGACATATTTTCCTTTTAGCACAGCACACGTGCTGTTTGCTGCATAAGCTCTGGCGTTTAGTTTATTCCGTTTGTTCCTTTGCATGAGCCTTTTGGAGAAAAAGGTGAGGACAGCATAAAGAATCTCTCTCAAATTTATTTCTCTCCTAAAGTTTCAAATTCTCTGGTGGAAATCTTTACAATGAGTCAAAACTTACTTGAGTGGAGACACATTTCAAAAATTTATATTTTCATGTATTTTTATAAAAAAGCATTGTTGAAGTGGATTGAAAATTGCTTTCCTTTTGGAGAATGACCCCCTTAAAAATATTATGACTAGGCAAAGGATAACCAGTATTTTATACTCAACCTCCCTACAAGAACCTTCCTTTGTTGTGAACATCTCATTCTGATTGTTTTAGAGAAAGAAACACTTCAGCTGTAAGTAGGAATATATCATAATACTCTTCCAAATTAATCAGGAAAAACAGTAAACAACCAAATTCTCTTTGATATTAGTAAGCACGGGGAAAAAGCAGCTATTCAAAAGAAAGAAGCCTTCAATAGCATTTTTTTTCATTTATGACTGCAAGAACAGCATGTAATGTGTAGGAACTTCAAAATTCTATACCACAGCCTGTTTCCCTCACAGATCATTTTCTGGCACAGAAAGTCAGCAAGAGCTTCCAGGGCTTGACCATAAGCAAATAAGGCATGTGGTTAAGACTGGTGTTTCAAAAGTCTGACAGCAATTCCTGGACATGGGTGGGGAGAAGAAACAGGTTTCTGTCAGTGAGTGAAACTGTAGGCTGGGAAGGCACCACTGAAACCAGTGAACTGTTTCCTGGTACTAAGAGATCCTCAGGAACAGCTGGCCTTCACAGGTGGCTAAAATCAAACATGCACATAAGTAGATTTGATTTTGAGATCAAGAAAAAAACTGAACTATATTCACTCTGCCTGTTGTGATATTTCTTAAATTGTATTTTAAATACAGTTTTAAAAAGTTTCATTTTTAAAACTATTCAAGATCAAAGTTCCTATAAGTAGCAACTTGTACATTTCACTTTAATACAGCCATTACAAGGCCTGATGCCACATGCTGTATTAGAAATCTCCGGTTTAACTTTATAGTTTTAGTTTATATTTTTAATATATATGTGCATATATATACATACATATAAATAACTGAGCTCAGTTAAACACAAAACAAATCATGATACCTTTCCATCAGAAAACAGTCTCTTCCATTAAGCTCCAGATTGCAAAGATAATTTCAGTGTCATAGGCAAAACATAATTTTACAAAATTGCTGGAGAGGAAAAAAAAAGCATTTTTACCCTTAAATTGGTGGAATAAGCCACAGCAGAAATAATTAAGGGAAATATGACTGAAAAATGATTCAATATTTTCTTCTCAATTGCTCTCAAAATAATCCAGCAAGTGCAAATAAATAAAAAGCCATGTGAGTTTTACCAAAGTACTTTTCTATCATGAATTTAGTCCGAGAAGTCCACCTTGCCATACCTAGCTGTCTGCCTCCATTTTTCACCTTGAGTCTAAGGTCTAATTAGTTAACTAAGTGCACCATAATTTTTTGCTAAGACTTCAGGCTTAAACTTACCCTCACAATGTTTTTAAACTAATAATTATGCAACATCTTCCTTCCCTGTCTTAATTTGCATTCTCATATTGAAACAAAGTTATTTAATTGCATTGAAACCTCAGTGATGTAAACTGAAATCTGTTCTTCAGATGAAATAAAAGGCATGACACGTTAGCAAGAAGAAAAAAAAGAGAACAACAAAACAAAGACAAGCCCAAACCAAGCAGGAAAGCAGCAAAGAGAAGTGAGATGTAACAACCAGCTCAAAGACTGGGAGAAGCACATATGAAAGGACCATCCCAAAGCATACAGAAGCCACTGCTAGAAAGAAGCAGAATTCCAGAATTTATTTTCATGGTCTTCTATTAAAATGAACAGAGAGAGGTATTTTTCCCCCACACCTGCCACTGCTTTTTACAGACAAGTGTCCTGGGGTGACTTTATGATGCTTGTACCCCCATTCGTCTGTTTAGCCCAGAAAAAAGTTTTGCACCTTTAAGATTGGTTCCTAGAGCAAAGGAGGGGAGACAAGAACCGCGGAGTTTGTTTGCAGAAACTGCACTCACTCCTCCACATTCCTGGTCCTGGACTGGGTTGCCGGCAGACAGATGGACAGACAGCAGGACAGAGCTCTCCTTTGCCTTTAGTTAGTTTTAGCTAGCTGAGGCAGAGAAGTTCCCTGGACTGTGGCTTTTCTTTTTCTTGGAACTGTTTAAACCTGCTCTGGACTGAACACCCAGAAGAGCACCGGCAGCTCGCACCTGTGACCCACCAGGCTGGGCTTGGGCTGCGGCATTTCCAGCGCCGGAGGGATTGGTAAGAGACTGAGTGAGCTGGGCTACCGCCCATGAAGGGGACTTTTCTGAGTTTGTCATCTCTTCAGAGTGGTGAGAGGTTTTATTGTTTAATATTGTTCTCTTTTTTTTTTTTTTTTTTTGTGCTGGTGAATGCTTTGCCTGTTAAATAAATAGTTTTTTCCACTTTTCTGCAAGGAAATCTTTCCCGAGCCAGCTGGGGGAGGGGCCACTTGAATTTGCTTTCTAGAGGAACCCCTTTGGAGGTTTTCTGCCAAATTTGCCCTAAATCAGGACAACAGGGCAGGCTGAAGAACTATGGGATGCCTGACTCCTGCTCTCAGGTATCTGTGCTTATGCTATAGAGGAGTTCAGCTTTTACAAGAGTGACCCGCAGAGAAGGTTCAAGCCAGACAGGAATATAACAATAATAAGCCTTATTTAGGACTCCACAGGAAAAGCCAACTATTTCATGGCTGCTTTTTTCTTTTTTAATTTTTATTTTTACATCCAGGACACCTGTTGTGCAGAAAAGCAAAGCTGCAGCACCATGCACTTGTGCCTCACAGCTCTGCTGTTTGAGCGGGAATAACCATCCTGCTCCAATGCTTTCTCCTGCCTAGTCCAGACAGCCAGACAAGCTACACAATGAAAGCACAGAATTTCTCTCTCCCACATGCTCCCTTGTACATGTGAGCAGAGCTAGGCTCAAAGCTGAACCTCATGGGTATAAACACCATAATTCAGATTCTACATTAACATATTTGTTTTCTGACATTTTCTCCAGAAAGCTACCAGCAAGTATTAACTAGTCAATACAATTATTTATGCTATAAGGTGGCATATGCCATGCAGGTCTGGTAAGAGAACATGCACGCAAAATTAATCCAAAGACTATTTCGAGAAGCAGCAGTAATAGTTCTAAATTTGAAGATGATGAGTTCACTGGCTTTGCTGGAAACAACACTAAGATCCCAAATGCAAAAGAAAAGCGAGCTGTGTTTCCAAGTAGTATGGAAAAGTACAACCGGCACTGAGCAGCGAGACAGATGCACAAAACACTGTTCACAAGAGAAGAGATCCAAGAATTCAAAAGGTGAATTAAACTGAAGAAACACTATCAAGTACATGAAACAAACAGTGGAGTGATAGTGTGAAGACTTCCTAAAATTTTTTGAGTTTTTTCGGGTGTGTGAACAAGGTTGCCTGAATCTCAAACACTGAATCTGCTCACTTGGATTTAAATGAATTTGTTCCCAGCAATAAAGGCAGCACCACGATCGACTCATCTGTGGATTCTGGATGTTACTTCTCAACTTCGCTGAAGACTGAAATGGACTTGGCAAAAAAGTTTTGAGCCTCGGTCTCAATGCAAATGAATCTCTTTCTGGCAACACAACTGCCATTACCATATTCACAGAGATTATTAATTAATCAGAAGTGCTAGTTGAATAAAGTGTGGCTTGTTTATATATTTTAAGAAAGCATTTGACACAGTAGTCAACCATTCACCCTAAGCTTAGTTTAGCAGAGTGTTACTGAAGCCATAGATTAAGAAGTTAAATACTGTATCAAGTTTAAAGAAGAAATTGAGGGTGAATAAGAGGTGTGAAAGCTGAGGCTGTAGGGAGCTGTGGATACAAGATCCCACTGAGCCGAGTGTAGGCAGCCACAGGGCTGTGGAGCGATTACTGTTTCACAGGGGCACACATGGGTTTCCTGTTGCTGGAACAAGCAGTGGGGCAGAACCCTGCATGTGCACAGCTCCTGGCCCTGCAGAAATGTACTGGGGCAAAATTACCACACTGCAGAGGAAGTTATAACTATAACACAGCAGCCAGGCTGGGAGTACGTGGCCTTAAGAACGCCAAGACCTTTAAGTGCTGGGCAGCAGGTTTTCTAAAAGCCTTCAAATAATGGCAACTCCTCCTCTGCAAATAAGGTAGCTTAGAAGCAAACAAAGAAACAAATAAAAAAAACCAAAAAACAAATAAGCAGAAAAAGCAGTGCAATTGTCCTACCTCTGAGCTTGATCTCTTTTCACCTGATCCACTTATCCAGAGCACAGGAAACATTAACTCTTATGCACACGTGCATTAGGAACATTTGCACCAACCAGGCCGCCTCCTTTGATGTGCATTTCCATCTCCCCTCGTTTCTTCTGCTGCCTAAAGCCTACTGCTGTGAACAGAAACACTCTTGACATATTATTTACAAAAGCCAATATAAACACCTCATGGAATACCAGCAATTCAAAATGTTTCTGTTTCCTCCTGCTAACTTTGTCGTTCCCTAAACTATTAGCTATGTGGGCATAATCTGTCTCTTCCTGAGGCACTGCTGCAAGTATTGTGGTCCCTTCTGAAGAAATTTGATAGCGTGGTAAGAAAGTCTTTTGGGCTTGGTGAGTGCACTTCATTCACATTGAACAAAACATACACATTTGACATGGCAGCAATCTTTTGGGTGGAAGGAAGGAAAAAAAAGCAAAGCAAAGCTTCTTTAACAGCACTCCAAAGTGGCAGTTTATCAACTCAGACAATAAAGCAAACACATGACAAACTCCATGAATCAAAACAAAATCAGGCACTGGCCTAATGCCTATGGATCAAGACTCAGCTCAGTGAAATGAAAAGTGCAACTTGCTCCAGAAAGTTGGCTGCTAAATTTGCTAAACAGTTTATTGGTCACGCACCTGCCACAGGGCTATACTGAAAAGGAGTCTTCCACACAAGTAAATAAATGAGCCAGTAAGGGAATCTAGTGCACATTTGCATTTGGGGTTTTCTCCCCTCTCTGAGCCCTCTACCATCACACCAGCCCTTCAGCTTTAAATTGCCCCTTGCTGCTGACTGGGTCCCCAGACTGGGAAAAGGAACAGTCAGGCAGAACTCTCCTCCCTGCAGACCAATTTTGTGGGGAGGAAAGGCACTGGACTGTGCTGCTTGGGAGCAGTGGGAGACAGCGCTTGGCAGGTGCCCACAGCCGCCAGCCAGAAGCATCTCCTCAGCCACCCAGGCAGCAGAGCATTCCCACTGGGAAGCAGGTACCCTCCACCTACAAGCACAAACAGCTTGTGCCCCAAGGGGGTCAAAGAAATAACCACAGTTTGTATGCTGATACATTGACATATATTACGTTTTCCAGAAAAACGTTATCACCCAGCCAAGATAAATTAAATTATGTGTATGAGACAATTTCTATTAATAAGTGAACTTTACTCTTTTGTAACAAAGCTTTCAACTTTATGTTGCCATTTTTACTCTAAGTATATTTACAAACACCAGGATCAACGACTTCAGCCCATTTGGATACATCATGGTTGTTAAAAATCCCTGACATCTTGGGCAGAACAACTTTTTAGATTATCCATATGTAGACAGACGTGGAAAATGCTTGCATAAAAGTTCCTCTTCAAAAGCAAAAGGTTTTAATTAATTATTTTAATCTCTATATTTTCTTTAAAAATTTAGAGAAAATATTTGTGGTACTTTTTATTCAGAAGTTTGAACTACCTCATTTAGAACAAACCTCCTTTTTCCTCAGAGGTGCTCAAAGCAGGTAATTTGAAAAACCATAGAGAACACATTTTAAGAAAATGCAAAAGCACTATAATGCTTTCCAAACTGGTACAAGTGACAGAAAATGTAGGTTTGGATGTGTAGAATGGACTATTTCAAGAAGACAGAATATCTTCTTGCACAACAAGGCATTCTGTTTGATTGTAATAGTTTGTAAATAGTGGCTCTATTTTGCATCTTTTTCTCTCCAACACAAGAGCATATTTTTGAAAAAACAATGTTTCAAAGCACTTGCTCCCCTTTCAACCACATTATTGGGAAGCTACATACCCATGCAGAAGCTCTCTAGCAAGTGAGAAACCTCAGAGCTAAGGCTTCAGCAGGAGGGGCTCCAACAAGAGGGAAGTATCAAACTAGAAATATGCACATTTACAAGTATCAAGTTTTAATTCCTCACGGAATTAAATTCTGCCCAATGGAGCAACAGATAGGGTCATGTGCTTGTACTGAGTGCAAGGCCAAACAAATTCAAGAGAGAACCGAATGGCACCTGAGAGGCAGGCTAATTTATGTGAGAACATTTTAGCAGGTTATTTGTACACCTATTTACATGGGACTGTTCCTGTCTTTTTCAAGTGTATTAGAGAAATTAAAAAGCCCATTAACTTGCCATTGTTTAAAACACCTGGCCATGCATGTGTTTGACAGCACTGTCTACTATAAGGCACAGTATCAAAAAAAACCAACCAAACAGATCAAAGTTTCATAATAATTAAGATATAGACCCACTAAACTAAATTTCTCTTAACCTGGGACTAAGCAATATGTAGGCAGTGATTGAAAGTTCTTACATTAACCACAGAGTTCTTATATGGCCAAATTATCCTCCGTTCTCAAGAGAGCAAATTTGCTGTGATGATTCACATCCTGTTTTGAATCGACAAACAGCAGTGCTTCCTCCTAACGGTATGTGGTAATTTCTTAAGCAAAATACCATTCTCTAGCAATACAATTTGATTTTTTTTATTTCATTCTGACCAGAGTGTGAAACAAAAAGACGATCAAAATTTCTACACTGCTCTGGAAAGAGAGGCTATTGGACTGTGCTCAGTAAAGCTGTCAGAAAAAAAGGGCATTAAATAACAACAATGGACCTCAGAGAAATTAACTGTATCTCTTTATTGTTAACCAATTAATGTTATCCAAAATAGTAGATGTAATTGTAGCTTAATTGTACAACACAAAACATGATGCTAAAGGAAAAAGCATGTGGAAAATTACTTCACCGAGTAATCATTAGATGTATTCTTAGTATTTCTGCACCAGTAAGTGTTCCCAACTGCTGGTAACAGCAGCTATTACCACTTTGTTCATTGTGAAAACCTGTATTACAAAATGGTTGTTCCTGGTTGTTTGAATTAAAAAAAAAAAAAAAAAAAATCACACAGCTTTATAAATGGATCTAATCCATTCAGCCCTACTCTACATGCTGTAGATTTATGAACAACAATCTTTACTGGTGTTTTTCCCCAACACTGAAACTGACAGATCAGTGTTAAGTGCACACTTTTCAGGGAAAAATGAAAACTCACTGGAAGCACAGTATTTCACCTGCCATGGCAAACTGTTCAAATACTTCAGAAATTTGCTTAAGCTTCGGTGTATGAAGCCTGTGAAACAAAAACTGTTCTTAAAATGCACTGCAAGTTGAAACACCAGCTTCCACCAAGCAGCATTTTGAAGCATGTGCACAGCATCTGCACATCAGTCTTCAAGGTCAAGCAGATATGTTTAGCCCCACAAACCAAAAATATATTAATGTATCTTTATTTAATTTTCATGATGTCACCCCACATAGCCAAACTTTTACTTCGCAAAATAAAAAAAAACAACTTAGTCGGACTGTTCATGAGAAATTTAGACCTATTGTGCATGAAAAAAATGTTTAATAAAATGGCAAATTTTAATAGATAAGTGTAAATTTATGGGTGCATAATATCAAACAGAAAAAAAGCTGAACCATCCTCAGAGAAACCCAGGTTCTTCCACTGTTGATATTTACTAGGATACTCTAACATAGGGAGTAACTTAAGTCCACATTAACTGTAAAGTTATTACTAAAGTTCAATTTCTAAGCAAATTTCTCAAAAGAGCAGGTTTCGTTTTCAAGAAGGAAAGGATTTAATAATCTGACATCAGATATGACAATTACAATACTAGCTTCATTGAAAACTGAAGCTACAAACACTTTAACTCCAATTCTGGGAAGTTCCATTTTGTATTTGAAACCCGAACTGACTGACACACACATTCTACACCCCTCCCATAATATAGTATACCAGTGATGGGTTACAGCTTTAAAACACACCAGATGCTTTTACAATTTAAACTCAACAGAAGGCAGTTAGACAGTACTTAGCACTATAAATCCACAATAAAGTAAAATAAAATCCTAGGAGTAAGGGCTCCTAGCAATCTTTAATGTTACTGTGTAGTGACAGTCAATTGAAACAGTTTTTTTCATGGTGTTTGAAGGACCAGTCATCATGTACATAGTAGTGAGGTAGGATACTGTCCCCTCCCTGGGACTGATGTTTTCATATGCTCCCTTGCCAGAAAGGTCCAGGTCTCCCTACTGCAAATAAAATAATTACAAGCAAATAGCACATTAAGCTTTGTTTATTTTTTCCCCTCTTTGCTGCATTGGAACATTTTGCACATCTAAAAGAATCAGCTAGGAAAAGCAATACTTAATCAAGCCTATCAGCAGCCATGTGCTACCCACAGGTAGTGTTCCATTTAAAAACATTTCCTGGAACTACCACCTGTATCCAGACCTTTGTGAACAGGTAGGCAAAGAAAACCATCAATGATGACAGGACATGAAACACCAAAGAATTTCACTTGGGGAAAAAAAAAAAAAACACAAACACAAAACCCCCCAAAACAAAACAAGAAAAAAAACAAGCAAAACTGAAAGTGAGCAGTATTAAACTCTCAATGGAGTAGCTACATTGAAAACAAATTTCAAACTTCATACTGAAATAGTACCTATCCAGTTTAGGTACAGTTCCATTCTTCTTTCTATTTTTTAATGTTTAAGCAATATATACACTTGTCAGTCATTACATACTTCACATCTGTTTCCAAAGGGGGAAAAAAACCCAAACAAACAATGAAACTGAAAACACAATGGGGAAAAACCTGCTATTAACCTCCACACCCTCCCCCCACCCAAAACCTAGGGTTAACAGACTGCCTTACTGTTGAATGGCTTCCCCTAAATTTGTCTTCTAGTCACTGTAGTCAACCTGGTATTAAGTGCTTTGGCAAAGTGGGGTGCAATCCATCAAATCTGCAAAGGCCTGCTTTTTTTCTCTGTTGGTGGTTCAGCTTTACGAGGAACATATATGCAAAATACCAGCTCTCACATTGCTTCAAACTCATCAATACGCTGCTTTGTATTGCCTTGTCGGATTTGCCGGAGAGTCTTGTACTTATCGCGGCCTGCTTTAACATTCTCAGCATGAAGGACATCATTTTGTGTTTTCTTGGTTTCATCTCTGGCTTGAGCCAACTCTGAACTTAAAGCCTGTTGAATAAAATATTTGAATTTAAGTGCTTTGACTAATCCTTTAAGAGTTCTGGAGTTTCTAATAACAACTATTCTGCAATCTGGATAAGAATTTCTTGAATGCCAACCTATGGAATGTTTGTTGTGCTCCTCAGTAACTCAACAAGTTGTGAGGTCTATTAGAAGGAATGCAGAAGGAAAGATAAGGAGAACATAGGATTCTTTCCTTACACGAGTGTAAACATCAAACTATATTTTAAAAAAAGCCTCATACACCATAAAATCCAAGCAGAAAGGGACCAGCAGGATAAAGCAGGAAAACCACCTTATTTTTCAATTTTTCTGTAACTAAAGACTTATCTCCCTCGTCTGGTCAGCGACTGACCAAGCAAGAATATTACACATACAGGCTACTAAGACTGCTGTCAGACAAAGTAGCAGCTTTCCTTTTCTTCTGTTTTCTTCCCAAATAAACATTTTGTAACCAGGAAAAGGGCTACCACTGCTATAGATTATTATGCTTTGAGGGATAAGACTTAGCCTGGGAGGAATTGCTCAGTTTTAGAGAAATAAGAATAATCCAAAATGGGTGTAATTTAAGTTTTTGCATTTACAACATCTATGAGTGACTACAAATAAACATAAATACCAAGCAAGCATCTGTTCATACCACTTAATTAGTTTTCGTATTGAAAAAGGAAAGTATTATGTTTTAACATGCAGAGTTCTGGAAATCATATAATTATTAGAAACATTTACTGGCCAATGCAGCAGCATACTTACACTTTAAAGCTATAAAGCACAATCATAAATCCAATCTTGCTATATATTCCATTTCTAGAACACTAGGAATGATATTGGTTGGTAACCTGGTAATAAACCTAATAAAATATAAAGAAGCTGTTTCCTTGGCAGACCATAACATCAGTGAAATTTCTTACAAAAGAAGGATGAAAACCCAAAGCCTGAATTGTGCTGATACAACTATGAATCTTCATTACCTGGAGCTGTTTCTTAACACGTTCATTTTTCTGTGTTTCTGTTACCCGTTCTTCCTCACTCCTGTGATTCATGACACCATCAGAAGACAGTTCTGCACTGGCTTCAGCATTGTTCTCATCATGTTCATCGTGTTCATTCTCTGTCGGAGGAATAACTGGTGGGGGTGGAGGTGGAGGAGGAGCAGACATCACAGATTTCAGCTCTTCTTTGGTCTTTTCCAAGTCCTCTTGGGCTGCAAAAGCCTAAATACAGTAAACAGTACTTAGCATCTTTTTAAATGATTTATCAAGTCAGAAAAAGAAAAATTTGAGATTGTCCTCAGACACATGAAACTGTTCTTTATAACTGATGTGACTAGCTTACAGACTGAAAATTGTCAAATAGAGACACAGAGTAAAAACCAGATATGGCTCAAAATAAGCTGTACTAGGGTCCAGCTATTTCCACCAGTAGACAGAAGAGTGAAGGAATAGGGCAATGATACGGATTGTTTTCCAACTTTCCTAGCCTCCTTTTAAGGAGGGTAATTTAAGGCTCAGGGATTTCCTAGATCAAAGGTGATGACTTCAAATTTCATACTTAACCAGAACTTATGAAAGTTTGTTCAAACCCATTTGGAACCCATGCATAGTAACTATTCATATTCCATAGCTAATTACAGATTTTATGAAGAGATACTATTTTGCTTTAAATTTTTGCCCAGTTGCATTTCAAATGCTTTTGTTAACTGTTTTGGTTCAGCTTTCCATCAAATCTCATGATTTTATACACCTCCCTCCTGAGGTGTTTTCCTCTCTAACACAAAGCTCCAATCTATTTCACCATCACACAAAAGAAGGCAATTTCTAATCTTTGACCATACCTTTGTGATGAGAATGTCCCCCCCTTCATGACTATGTAATATCAAGAAATAAGTTAAACAGAAGCATAGGCTGGCTTCAGTAGACTGGAGGACAAAAACCTTTAAGAAAGACTTTTCTGAAGCCTAAAGGAAAGAGAGAGATTTGACCCCATGGACTTCTAGTGAGACTTCCGCATTCATTTCCCTTAGCCTCTTTGAAGTTCTGACTTCACACAGCATGGGCTCATTACTTTGTGCTGCCATTCTGAAGCTTCCTCTTCTTTCTTTTTCTTGGCCTCCTCTAGAAGTGCAATCTTGGCTGTGAATTCAGCAATTTCTGCTGCCTGAAACAAACAAAAGAACAAAGAAGTTTTAGTTTGGTATCAGTCTGGCTTTGCAGTGGAAGAAAGCAGAGCCTTTGCTATGATTCAGCTTGAAAAGAGTTAGCTACCATCCACCACTTCTCTGCAAAAAATAGAAATTTTAAGCATATATGACAGAGGGAATGAATCAGAGTACTCTTGCCTAACAGAAATAAGTCCAGGAAAAAAAAATATTTATCTTCTACACTTCCAAAGCTTGCTGGGAAACAGCAAGCTGTCATTACAAACTAGCATTTCAGGCTGTTTCACTCTAATACAACTTTGATGGTCCCACCATTAAGATTATGATTCTGGATCATAATCTCAGTACTATTAAGCTAAATCTTGCCATCAGAATTATGTGCCAACTTTACAGAAGATCAAAAACTCACTTATAGTTGAGAAATCATCTCTTCTATTTTCATGCCTTTCCTGATTATAATGCACAAATCTTGAATTAGAAGTAGTCTAACACAATGTAAGAAGACACTGCAAATACTGGCAACGGGAGAGGTAAAGCAACAAAAATAGCCCAACAAACCCCAGTGTCACCAACTCCCCAACACTACCATCAAGCTTCAGAACAAACCTGCCTCAGAGAACAGGCTTCCCAGTGGGCTGCAGAAGGAAGCTACTCTTGTTCTCAGCTGGATAAGCCTGAGACTATTAGAAAGAGAATGTAATGAGTGTTGTCAGTCTGAAAAGTGGTGTTTGTCTTTTAAAATCTCCTACAGATCCACAGTTTTATTTTTGCCTTGCAAAGCAGTGGCAAGTCTAATGCAGTTTTCTAAAATAGTTCCCACAACACTCCGTAACTGTATCTCAAGTGTTTTTGTGTTTCAATGTACTTCTTCATTTGATATAAACAAGGGAAAAGGCTAAATTTTCAACTGTATTTTCCAATTTTAACCCTATTTTGAGGTAAAAAATAAAGTTTCTTACTAGCTGCTCCTGGTTCTTCATTTGATCAGCTGCCTGCTTGGCTAGAGCAGCTTTGGCTACTTCAGCTGCTCGACGCTCTTTTTCCAGGCGTTCTGCTTCCTCTTTTGCACGCTTCCGTTCTTGATCCAGTTCTAGAGCTCTTCGAGTCTGCTCCTCTAGCTCTGCCAAGAGGAAAGTTTACAGACAAGGTATCACTACCTAGCTCTTCCTCATATGTATCACAGATACCAGCTGTAATATGCCCAAAATGAAGTAACCTAACTTCAAGAATAACAAGACCACTTCAAGCTAAGAAAAGCTGTTGAGCACGTTACCCAGAGCTCTGTTCCATGTCTGGTTTCCCCCTCACTTTAAGATATTCTTTGGATATCCTCCATCTCACCTGACATTTCTGACAGCCTAGTGTTTCAGAAAAATGTCACCTCACTGATCATATTACACACCCAAATACATGTACATATACATGCACATGCTCCTACCATAAGGATATTTCATGTACATTAAATCACTCTCTTAAAGAAAGCAAAAAAACTCTTCTTATTGAAATGCCTGACAGATTCCTTAATCGCAGCTGAAAATTTAGGCACATGCCTCCAGCAAAATAACTTAAGACCCACTGGAAGGGTCAGAAAAATTCTTTGTATATCAGAGGAGGAAAATTTTAAATCAAGGGAGAGATAATAGCTGTCCAGCTGCCTGAATAGCAAAATATTGAAATCTAAAGGGCAGAAGCCTTAGTGAAATAGGAAGAAGGAATAATCTAGGAGTACTGCAAGGTTAGGTTTACGCAGACAAAATTATACTCCTCCCTGATGAGAAAGACTAGGTGACTATGAAAAAAGTCTTTCTAAAGCTCTTTGCTGGCTCTAATGATAAATTTTCTGCTATGATCTTGGCTAGGCACAGCTCTCATAGACTCTTTCAACAGAAAATCTAAACAACTACTCATTTTTTCCAACAATCCATTTGTCTTCACCACAAGCTTTAATACTATAGAAGCACCTCCCCAGATAAGCTGACATATGCTTCATCTTTGTACTTCTAGCTTTAAGTAGTAATATAGCCATTATTCTTCAGTTGGTTTCCCAGGCCTACTACTACCACCTCAATTGTAAAATTAAGTGAACAGCGTCACAAGTCAGTGGGGTTCTACAAATGCAGAACCAAGTAATTAAATAAAACAAAACTATTTAAAAACACTACTCAAACAAATCTTCCTGTGAAGATGGAGAACACAAAACTAACACAGACCACTTATATAAAAACTTTTCCATGTGTGCAGAGAAGGCTAAAAAGACCAGCAACACATGAATATATTGTATTGCACAAGAAATTAGGCTATATTGCTCACAAAGTTATGAGAGAATGTGTATTGTCAAACCTCCAGAATTACTCTGACACTGTTTTGTCCTGGGCCAAAAATAGCTCTCCCTAAACAATTCCACAGCACAGTTACTGTGTTACCTGTCTGGATGTGTCCAACCTGTTCTGCATTGAAAGACTGAAAAATGCAGGGATAGAGCTGGAAAGCAGTGCCAGGCATATGTAGTTTATGTAATTTATTTGCATAGAGTTAATCAGTGATTCTCTCTATGATGCTTGAAGCCAAGAGTTAGGAAAAGAAAGGAGCGACAAAACTTTTATGAATGTGAACTAAACCTGAAGTTGGGGGAAAAAAAAAAAAGAACATGGAGAGGAGGGACTGGAGGGAAGTCACGGAGGCAGGGACTCTACAGGGTGATTAAACACAAAGAACTGTGATTGGTGAAACCACATGTTTTGTCACTCATGTCTGACAATTTCTCAAATCTTACAAGGTAATAGGAAAGGAGGAAAGAATAAGGAATTTCCAAATTAAAACCAAAATTCAACAAAATCCTAGAGAAAGTACTTTGAATTTTCACCTCTAATTTCCCTGCTCCCTTCAACTCCAGGTGTTCAGCACTTTAAGCATTTCACAATTCTGAGCTGAACTGTGTATGCATTAATTTTCTTTTTACTAAATCAAAACGTTTGCTACATTAGAAATTGGTTTTATATTAAAAAGACACAGACAAAAGCATGTGCACCATCATTTAAACACTGAAAAAGAGTATCTCTCCTATCAAATAAAACACCACTAAATTCTTGCCACTATTAATAAAATAAACTTAGCCCCCCCCTCAAAGTAACAAAACACAGTGACATAGAAAAAGAATTGTGGAACTGAACGACCCAGCTAAACTAAACACTGTCACTAGATTTAAGAAATCTATGACCTCACCTTTCTGAGCTTTCATTGTTTGCTCCTCAATTTGTCTTAAGCGCTCCATTAATTCCTCCTTTTCACGCTCTATTCTTTCCTTTTCCTTTTCTGCTATCTCCCTTTTTTTCTTCTCATTTTCTAATTGTGCTCTGAAAAAAAATAGTGAAAAGGTTTTTTTTTTACTCTTCAACATATTAAATGATACTCTTTGGATGCAGGTAGCCAATTTTTCAGTTTACTCAGCTAGCAGGGAAGGACAATTTTAAATGCTTCTAATCCTGTTTCTGCTTCAACATACTGTAGAGAAGAACAATTTATGAACTGAACTGACAATCAACCTTAGTTATGGTTCAGCCAGGTAAATCCACAATTATATCTGCATTTTAGGCATGATGTTTCATCTGGGCTAGAAATGGCAACAGTATTTTTAAAATACACTAAAGGTAAACCAGGACATTCTTCACTGAACTTGCTTTCAGGGTTCACCCTCAGAGTATAAAATTCCCTAAGAATCAAGCAACAGAGAGGTAAGACTTGCACAAAATACATAATGGGGAACAATAGTACAGCTACTACTACTGTGCTGAAAGCTCAAAAAAGATACGTTTTTATATTAAGACAGGGGAGCCATGCCAATTCACAAACCTGCTTACACAGTGCAGAAAGAAAAGCAGTTCTCTCTTTTCTAGAATTCTAAGATATACGATAATTCTATGACTTCTTAAAAAGGTAGAATTTTTTTTCTGTTTCATGGAAGTTTGTTAATTACCTTTCCAATTGTTTCTGATGTTTCTCTTCTCTAGCTTGGGCCTTCATCTGTTGCACTTCAATTGTATCAGGTTTCCTCCGCCTCATGTACAATTCATGATTTCCCATACACAGTGCCAAAATTCGCTTGTTAATTCTCAGACGGGGTGCATAAAAAACAAAATCCTAGGAAAAAAGTCATTCCAGTATACCAATTAACCGAAAACAATACACTTATGACAGGATTCAAAGCATTACTGCATGCTTGCATTGGTTAAATGAAAACTCACAAGCATTTTGATATTTTGAGCAAGTGAACACCATAATCTACAAATCTAGTTACTGTCAGAGACTTATAAGAAAAATTCAAAATTGCATCTGGAATACTCCAGAAATTAGCTGGTTTATATAAAATATTTACATTTTTTTAAAAAATGAGACTATTCTCTTCTCTATTCTGAAGTCATTTGACCTAGAAAGTCTCATGAAACGTGTTGTTGTAATAAAAAAAAAAAAAAAGCAAAAATAAAAACAGAGGAGGAAAGAGGTAGAGAATTCAGCATCTTATGCTGTCTTTCCAACACATCACAAAGTATTGGTTGACTTAAAACCCCACAACAATTCAAAATGAATATTTTATTTTGATTACTGACTATTCTATCAGTAAAAGTAATAAATGTCACCAATATTCAGTCATGCCTTAATGCCAGAGCAAGTCCCTACAGGCTTAAATCTCTCTTCATATAGCAAGTGATACTATTGTACACACTACTTACAGGGGCCTTTTTGTCAATTGGCTTTATGACAAATTTTTTGTCGTTAAAAGAGATGTTTCTTATTTCACTCCAAGGAAATCCAATCTTGGGTGTCAGCCTTCAAAGAGAAAAAGTTCTCATTAGAAGCAGCAAGGATGTGCACTTTGTATACATATTAATTCAGTAATACTTATGTCTGTACCATTCTCACTATTACACTTAGCTACATCTAGAATATTACATTTACAACATTATGTTTGAATGTAAAGATTAACAACAGTTCAAGCACATTTTGGTATATTTTTCTTTTTGCAAATATTCCATCAAATCAATTATATTTTAATAAATTACATGGCATTGTAACAATAGGAATTTTGATTTCTGACTTATTCTACTACTATTACCTAGATGCTAAACATTACGATAATGTACTCATTCCTTATATGGCACCGCTAACTGTATTTTCACTTGAAAGAGTAACTATTTAAATGTGAGAAATTGACATTTCAAATACTGAAATTAAAGTAACATTCAGCCATATTGTACTTCTGTTTATCTCAGATTTGTGTTCTTACGTTTTCAGAATTCAAGTCAAATTTATTTCCCTTGAGTCTTAAGCAAAATACATTAAATTCAGAAATTGTTACAATGTTATGCATCAACTGCGTAACAGTAAATATTTTTCTGTCAGCACAGAAGTTTTTTCAATTCATATTATGTTAATTATACGTATCAGAAAATATTTAAGTATTTGATTGCTAACTATCAGGAGACAGGAAATACCAAAAAATTGCCTCATAGTTCAATCTGATTCGAACATTTTGAATATTTCCTGCTTTCAGGAGTTATATTGCCATCTAATGGCAATTAAGGCTTTTGTTACAGCGTATATACATCTAAAGTTGACTGCTCCCATCTGGAATTTGACATATCATGTGTAACTTCAAACAACTGTGAACGGTCTGTTGACATCAGATACTACTAACAAGTGCTTGGAAAGAAAGGAAAGAATAAGACTGTTGTTCTATTTCCAAATTCTCCATATTTCCTACATTTCAGCTCTTCCCTCTTCAAACAGAAGAGATGATTTGATCTCTTTATCAGGACACATAAATGATGTATTTTCTTTGGTGTCTAAAAGGTTTCACTTTTAAATATCTATGTTTATCATGCTCCAACGTCTATAATCCTTGTCATGGCTCTTACAAATGTTTCTCATTAAGTAAATTGATCAGATTTAAAATGTCCTTTTCGTCCTGACCCAAAGGAATGTTTTGACTGAAAGGTACAGGAAGAAACCATATAAAGATGGTCTAGCTGTAGTAATCCATATAAAGCAATGTAAATTTAAACTTCCATAGAACTGCTCTCCCTTTCCCTTCTTTTGCATCCCTAATCTTTAAAATTCAAGCATTCTGGTAGTTAACTTCTCTCTCTTTTTCTATCTCTTACATAGATTAGAAGGAGAACCTGTTTTGCCAGATCTTACTGAACACAGTGTAAGTAAGTGTAAGTGTTAAGTAAGGTGGGGGTTGTACAATCTCAGATAGCAACTCCTAGGACAGAACTGCAAAATGAGTATTTCCCACTTACTTATCATCGTGCTCATAAATATTCAGACCCAAAGCATCAACTCCTAGCCACAATTCAGTTCCTTTTTTATTCTTTATTTCAAAATAGTTGACTCCATACATTTCCAAGTCTTGTGCTATCTTAAGGTATTCCATCATAGAATCTTCCCTGATGAAGAAGAAAAATTGGTATCGTTTAGACAACAAATCATAAGTACATTGTAAGAATAAGGGAACTGCAGAATAAACAGCTAGGGTAAAATTAGTTATAAATTAAATCTCTCTCTAAAATAGTTTGACTCAGATATTATTAAGAGCTCTATACTCTAATATCTATGTAGAGTCCAATCACTGCACTTTGTCTTTCTGCCCCATGAGCTAAGCAAATACTAAATGTATTTTGAAGGCAGGCAACTGTGGACAAAGGCAGTTGACAGCCTTACCAGAAATCATGTCGGTAAACCAACAACCTAGCTGGAAACTCAACTGTCATGGAAGTCTTTCATAACTACCTACCTTGGTCAGAATAAAAGAAAGCCACATTCCAAACAAATACCTCCCAAAATACATCCTAATAATAATGAAAGGTGTCATGAACATTTTTTACATAATTACCTTAACATTCCCCTGTGCTCTTCATGCCAGTTCTGTATTCTTTCTTCCCACTGTTCTTTTGTCAGTTTGTGCTGTTCTAACACGCTGTGAATAGAAATTGTTGCTCTAAATGACACTGACAACAAACTTAACCTCTTTTGTTGCACAGCACAACATATGCTTTAACTGAATAAACTTATAAGATGACTTCCTGTATACTGTTCATATTTTCAGCACAGAAACAGAAGCTTTGTATTTCAACAAATTCCCTTCTAATTTTATTTCCAAATTCCCACACTAAAATTTTAGTGTGACTTTTACACACAAATAGAGTAAAAGTCACCTCTTTTTTCTTGGTATTCTATATTCTTTGTATATAAAAGTCACACCATTGCATATCTCAGCTAAGTCATAAAATGTAATGTTTACAACAGTTGAAAATGCACATCTATAGAACCCTCTGGCAACAATGCTGCAAATTAATCTCTAGGTGTGCAAAGATACACTCAAGCTTTCATTCTGCTGTCATTTGAAAGAAAAAGTGAGACATTACAACAAGTTAGCAGACAACCTTGTTGAGGGATTTTTTGTGGTTTTGGTTTTTTTTTTTATTTTTCCTTTATGAATAAAATCAATAGGGAAGCAGCTTCAGAAAGCTATTTAATGTTTAATCTATAAGAGGCTGCAATGATGGAATTATATTTTGGCCTACTAGAACTTTCAGTGTAGTACTGCAGTAAGAAATCAAATGCATATGATAACTTTATTATGCTTTCATTCCATGCACCCAGCATTTCAGGCGTTTCTGGAGATGCTGTTTTAAAGGATAAGTAAAAGATCATCTGAGCATTTGTCTACTGAAAAGGAACACCTTAAGTATATGAATTTGTGTAGTGCTCTGCACTGCAATATATTTTATTTGCAGTACACTTACTTGCAGGAAATTATTTTCATGTTTTTGCACACTTAAATGACAACTGAAGAAAAGGAGAGAGTACCAAATTAATTTTAGTTACTTCTGTATTGGAGTATTTTGATTTTAATTTAGCAGAAGCAGGCCTCCACTAACATTAAATGATTTTGGAGTACTTTGAAAATGTGTAAAACTAAATCTGTGCAGATATTTGTGGACAGGACGGGAAATACATCTCAAGAAACATGTGGCTGTGATGCTTCTTCATTGAAGTCTAAATTAGGATCTCTAAATTTTACTAGCAAAAAGAGGAACTCTAAGAAAGCCATCATTAAATGCATATTATTGCTTAATATTTTATTTATAAAATATGTGCTATAGTTAAGTTTATGTGCAGCATTTCGTGCAAAACCCATCTCACTCACCGCTGGGGGAGAAGCCTGTCATTGGCTAGGTAGCCCAGTTTATGGATCTCCTTACTGTAATCTCCATACTTGGACTGGACAGCATAGGAAGCCAGAAGAACTGCAGTTTCTGGTGGGCAATATATTTCATCATTTAAGATCGACTCTTTGACTTGCAGGAAGAAAAGTCTCTGAGTTATTTCCTGAATTAATTCTTCAGATACATCCTCTGGAAAAAACTTGGCCCTGAACTTAAACTGCAAAGGATTTTCTTTCCGTACATCTTGCTGTGTTACCTGAGGGAGAGGAATAAGGAGAAAAATAAAAAGAGCACTAAATGGTAAATTAAATGCAATTTAATAGTACTTAACTCTTTAGCTCCTCTACACTGAAACTCAGAGCTTCCAGACAAGCCCACTATGGAACTCACCGAAAGGTTCACATGGCGCAAACAAGTTTGTCAATTTGAATAAACCAGACAATTCTGAAATACTACTCAAAAAATCTCTTAATCAGGCTTTATTTTGTAGGCTTGTGTGAATTTTTATTTATCACAATAAAGACCTGGAAACTAAGAAGCTGCAAGACATTAAAAAGATCAAAACTATATCCAACGATGATTTGCAAGTAATAAATTAGGGTCTAACAATGGTTCTTTATCAAGAACTACAGCATATTTCTTCAATGTGAGTATGAAGTTGGATTCTTTTAGAAGTCTATCAACTATTGAAATAAATATATGTGCTTTGTTCCTATGCAAAAATCTTAATTCCTTTAATCACGTTATTTTTCTAGAATGGATAAGCTTTTGATAACTTATTAATGGATAAGTTTTGAAAACTCTGATTTCTGCAAAGAAATCAGATATGGTCTGAAAAATTCCTCTACTTCAGATTTCAACAATTACTCATTTTTATGCAGAATTCAATTTCATTTGTGCTCAGATTGCAGCACCAATTATGGCCAAAGCAAAAACAATCAAAACTAAACTAATTTTAACATAAAATAGTAATTGTTAAAATGTACATTCATAGTAAAATAATTTTTATACATCCCAGTTCAAGTACTTGATTACACATTTAGTTTTATGTGCACTATTAGTCCCACTAAAACCTCGTCGTTATACATGAAATTATCTATCAGTTTGCTCGGCTTCTAGGAAGTCTCAAAAACTGTGACTATAATAAGCATAACCTTTTAAACACCAAAGATAGCCTAAGTACATATATATTCAACATTTGAGATGTCAGTTTTAAAAGTTCTGCTCACTTTTCATTATTGTCGTGCACTATTTACAGACACAGCATTTCATGTCACCAGCGAAAAATTAGTTGTGCTCACCATAATAAAATCTTACTTGCACATCTATTCTTTATCAGATTTTATCTGTATTTACTGAAAATATGTAAATAGTAATTTAAAAGTGAGAGACAGTTAATTTGACACATTTCAGAATCAAATGTTACAAGTGTTTTTAAAGAAAAGATAAATAACTGCCTTAGTCAAAGTTTAAAAAGGAGCACGGCCTCAGCTGCTTCTGAATTGTACCAGAAACTTAACTTGCTAAAGGTTTTCATAGAGGAATGTCATCTATATTTTTCACAATTGATGCAATAAAGCCCATAGTCTCCAACCACTTGAGATAAGCTATTACAGTATCTGTAAGTACAGTATCACAAAGTATCTGTAGCACTACAATGTTTATTGTGTATGAAACACTACACACATAAAATTCTAGGAGACAGATTTGGTGGTTAGCAAGCTTCACTCACTGGATTTACCACAGAGAAGAAGCAAAGATTATACAAGTGCAGACAGGGAGACTTGCTCCTAAAACCCTCCCAATTTGCCTCCTAATATTTAAGATAAAAAAGGCATTCTTGATTAGGTTGAACTAAAAAACAAGTATCTCCATTCTAAACAGTGACATTAACAAATAATCTGACAGCCAATATTGAAATTAGAAGTGACCATTCAAATTCATAAATAGAATTTAAAGTAAAATGACCCAGTTCCCAGTAACTGGGAGATACAAGGTACTCAATGCCATTAGGAAAAAAAAAATATTATCCTACAATCTACCTATCAGATACCTAAAGTTTAGAAGTCGATTATTTTGCCTTATTTAATGATTCATAGCTGTATGCACACGAATTCCTGAAGCTCAAATACTTCCCGTACACACGTCCAAAGTGTAAAACAATAATTCTATTATGTTTTTCTACATGAAAATGGGACAATCATATGAATTCAAGTTTTCCTAATGTATGCATGCATGCATTCCACAGTACTGGAAACTATCTCCTCAAATTAAATATTAATGCAGCTTTGCATATTCTTTATAACTAATCTAACTTAACACTATTTTGTCATTTAAAGCACACGAAAAGTAATTTTTCAACTAAATTTGAAGCTAGCTATACTTCACTTAAGATATTAAATCAGCAAAGCTTATAAAATATATTCAAACTGTACACTTGGCTAAATATGAGGGAATTGTTACCTTTTTATTTAGCTTCAGCCAAGTCGAGTAGCCTTTGCTGTCCACATACTGCAGCCCAAAAAACCAGACTTCACGAAGACCAACAGTTTTCACCACCTAAAGATAAATGAGCCATAATCATCAGTAATAACTACAATACATTTTTTTAACTGGCATTGTGTAGCTTAATAAAGCTACATGAACAATTTCAAACTGAAATGTAATCAAGTCTTACAAGAACAAAAAAAGATAAAATAGTAGCAAAACATTACGTTCAGAGAACCCCAGAGCTCTAAATAAACTCAAATGCTCCAAGCTATCAACTGGAGCATGCAGCTCACTGTGTAGATCAGCACCTGAGGAACAGAAGGTAGTAACAGGACCCTGAAGTTATAAAGCACATCTGGGAAGTGACCTGCAGCCCTATGGAGAAGTGAGTACACTTCAACAGAAGACAACTGGTAAAATGATAATAAAGAGTAATATTTGTGGATAAATATGACATAACGAGGATGAACTGTCTCCTTATAGTTCTGTCATCTTCTAAGAGTTAGTGATAAAAAGGGTAAGGATGATCTACCTAATTTAACATACATGACTTTCCTGTAAGATTTCAGACCAAGTGTATCACCAAAAGCTACTACAGAAGCAAAATTGTCCTTGACTAGAGGAAAGGTTGTTTTATGGATACACTGCTTAAAAAGACAGATGAAAAACACAAGCTGTTTTCATAACAGAATTGTAGTGTAACCACTAGGGAAGTCCCCCAGGACTTCAAAAAGGATGAAAGTGATGTAATAAAAATCTGCTGTAAAAAACCTTCCATAAAGATCTGTGAATAACAGTGAAAAAAGATGAACCTCAATAAAAGACCATATTTAATAAAAGCAAAACACTGTACATAAAAGACAACAATTTAAATTACGTGAACAAAGTTCTAGTTGTAAAGCAAAAAAGCAAGAAAGCTATTACATTACCATACACATGAATGGTATTCACAAATCTCTAATTCTACATAAGGACTGATCACATCAACTTATAAAAAAGGATGCTGCAGCACTGGAAATGTTTCAGAAATGTTGAAAAGAATGATCAGTGACTTGGAACATTTTCTGCATAGCTAAGATGAACTACAGCTATTGACAGAGAAATAAGGAAGGCTATGATACAGGTCTATAAAATTTGCATAACATGTAGAAGGAAAATAGGGAATGATTGTTCATTATTTCTTATAATGTAAGAATCAAGAGAATCAACAGAAATCATGATATAAGCAGGCTCAAAGCAAACAAAAAGAAGCACTTTTACTACAGAGTATAATGAAACTGTGGAACTGTTTTACAAGTCTTTTGCACAGCAAAAGCATATGTGGATTTAATAAGCAATTAATCAGAAAGGTCCAGCAAAGATTATTAAATGACTGTAAACTCTGGCTCCAAAGATCACATATGGTAGTACTTACATATGTCCTCAGGTTGGACCATGTTGTCAAGCTGCTTTACTGAAGGCTGTTTTATGGAAGCATTCAGATGCATGTGAAGTAAATAGAATTTTACACATAGATCCTCCTCCATTTTAAAGTAGTACTATCGGGTTGCAAAATTAAGATTTTGAAAATTAGAAAATGTCATAAGATAACTATGCAAACTTACTTCTGCTGCCTTGCATATTTGAATAATCACTTAACAACCATTCGAGTGTGCACCTTTTTTCCTCCTTTATCATTTCACCTTCAAACTCCAAAGCACAAAATGGACAATGTATGTGGATCCAACCTGATTGATGCCTTGAGGGAGTACGGTTATTTCCTCTAGAATTCCCAGATCCTTTACTTTAGACCATAAGAAATGCTTAGAACAGGTGTATGTTAATAGTATGGTCTTGAGGAGCATTAAATTTGGTGCCCCAACTCAGGAATTTCCGACCTGCTGTTTCTTTTGGCACAGATCTCCTATACAATGCTGATCAAACTACTTATGGCTTTATTAGATGACTGAGAATGCTCTTTACTTAGCAGCTGTCCAAGCTGAGCCCTTGTACCTTATCAGCTCTCTGAGCTGCAAAGAACTGCAGATGCTCAACAGCTCTGCTCATGAGGCATAAGGAGACAAGTGCTTATGCTCACGTCAAAACATTTTGCTCTCAACCCACTAACTATGGCCCCTGAGATGCACATGATTTAAATACAGACAACCTGGGTACAGCAATGCAGAGCTACACAAGTCTGCAAAATCAACACTAAAACCAGCAGAATCCACAAATAAGGAAAAAGCATTGCCTACTTTGTACCAACTTCGTCCCAAGATAATACATGCACTTATGCACTGCAGTAGCATGTTAATGAAAAGTAAGCAGAGAATGAAAAACTTAGAAGTTTGATTCTGGCATAAACTATTAAGTAGCTTCAGGCAAGTGTTCATCCCATCTGTAAAACAGATTTATCCACCATCACATCCTACAACTTGACTATTAATAGGCAATAAAAACTTCTTGGAGAAGAAAAGCAACCTGAACAATGTATGTTTGGGCAAATCACAACACACACATAAGACAGCCTAACAAGGATTTCATATAGTCACCTTCCACAAGATTGTAAAGAAGGCTTTGGAGACATCTGGAAAGGACAATGGAAAAAGGACAAAGGAAAATTACAACATGAAATAAATGAGACAACCCTCACATTCCTTCTGAATGGCAGCTACAGTGAACGAAAAGCTACTAATGTGCAGTGCTACCAAAACAAAACAACTCCCAACGATTACCACCAGTGCGTGGAAACATCCCTCACAGGGTTCTTCCTCTCTCAGGAAAGCTACAGATGCTTAACTGGTTGACTACAAGAGGACAGATCCCCTCTTGCCTATTCTGACCACAAACAGGACAGACAGAGGGACTAGTGGTAAGTATGTTAGTACACCTTCTGAAATGCAAGTAATTAGGAAAAAAAGGAAAAGCTTGTGCAATAAATAAGAAGTTTACTGAGTTTGACAATGGAAGAGAAAAGAGAAAGCCACGGATTTCAAATGCTGCATTCTTGACTGCTAGCAAATGAAGATAATGAGAACACACATATGGAATGGCAAACAAATCAACAACTCTAGAAAATGCCAATTAAAAGCCTAAAAGAACACTGGCTGGTAGAAGGTTGAAAGGTTGTTCACCAAAAATGTAGGGGAGCACTAGATAACAGCTGAACTTATGGAGAGGTTATTTTCTGCAAACAATAAACTACCCGCTTGTCATGTTCACCACTTCTGCATAAACTTTGAAGGCCAATCCTTTCAGTAACAGTGCTATTCAATTATCTTTCTATAGAGAAACAGGATAACTTTTTCTCTGAAAATTTCATGCTGGTTTCACAATACAGTTCAGCTCTTGATGTTACACAACGAATTTAAGATCAGGCTACAAAGTGTTTCTCACACACAACTATTCTGGTTGATTTTTCTTGACCTAATATTTTTTAAATTTAAAACTCCAGAGGTAACAGTTGGTGAGATGTCAAACACCACATAGAGAACTGAGGAACAAAGAAGAGAGCATGACAACAAATTCAGAACTGTATCTTTGTTCCCTGTGTGCAAATGCTCCAATTTGGGTGAGCCTGATTACCTGGGCACAAGACATTACACAGCAGAATGCCACCCCACCCAACAGTGCACGGCATAAGATAGCAAAGGCTGGAAAAGACAAGTAACAGCTTGAGCCTTCTATGCCACAGAATACCATACTTCTATTTGATGATGATGATGCTGGTTAAACAAAAAGCAAAACAGCCTCTTTTTTCAAGAAGTCTTTTTAAGAGTCGTGAAGTTTATTCCTATGTAGGGGCTGAAGACTTACATCATAGGTATACCCATATACTGCTACTGAAGTTAGAGAAAAGGGCAGGCAGTAAGTGTTAGGAGTCAGTCATTTCAAACAAAAACTGCAAAGTTGATTGCATTCATCTGAAAGTTCAGTATTGAAACAATAAACATTCTCTTATTTTCAATTTATATAAAAAGACATTTAATTGACTCTAAAAGGTCAACTAAAAGTTTAAAGAACTTTTTTTGATGTAATACTTTCTCTTAGTACTCATCATAATGTACTTCAAGCATCTATAGTGAAATGGACAGAAACAACTACTAGACAAAACTGTAAACTCTGATCCACTTAAACTATTTTTGAAGAGTAATTTCAGATATTTCCAAATTTCCTAAATAAAGGCATACATCTTGGATCTAGATAATAAAACATATTTATTGGTATCTTGCTGGAAAACAACACAACACGTTGACAAGTTGTGACTATTCTAAAGGTTTCCTCTAACACCCCACAACACAGGTCAAAAACTTGTTTCAAGATTCTGATGACTAACACCACATGAGTGCAAGAACACCCGTGTTTAAGAAATCCTTCACTTGGTCCATTTGACTGATGTACAACACAAACCATCAAGTGACAGTGTGCAGTTCTGATAGGTCTGCAATCCAGAAGCACATTAAGGTCATCATTTTCAACTATTCGTTTTTCCTTTTCTTTTTTTTTTTTTTTTAAACATAAATTCCAAACTGGTTCATAGGACAATAGCATTTAGTTCTAACATTTGGGAAGTGAAAAACCATCTTACATCATGTATTGTTGGAAAGCAATTGTGTTAGCTTTCATTAATGAACTTACTGTTACATACACATTTCTAAAACTTGCAATTCTAACAACTATATTGCAGTAGCAACTATAATATTATTAGACATAAAAACCACAATTAATTTCAAAGCAGTTCCATACACAATTGATCTGAAGCCTCACTGGTAACATATTTAGAGAGTTGTCTTTGAATTCAATATGTTCCATGAGAAGTAATGAGAAAATTCAGACTAACTCAGAGCATAGCTCAGATAACATAAGGAAAAACAATCGGTACATAAGAACACTACCACTTTTTCACACTATGCCTTAATAACCATAATACTCTTATGTGCTTGTACTCATATACACATAGAGACATGTAAGTTACCTGATCAAAGAGCTGCTTGCCTGTTGTATTGGGCTGGATGGCAAATTCCAACTCCGCATCCATTGTGGTTACTCTGACATTGATCTACAGAACATAAGGAAATATTTAAATCATACTGTAACAGTGTAATGCTTCTATATCCTGTGATTAGCCTATAAGAAACAGTAAGTTCAACAATTTTAATGGTCTTGTGTACACACAGAACATAGCAGTAAGAAAAACAGAAAATTTGAATCTGAAAAAAAATCTCATCTTTATTTAGTCTAAGAGCATAATCAGCATAGTACTTACCAGTAGGTTGGAAGGTTAAATCAGAGAACAAAGCTCAAAATTAATTTCATGGGAAAGCTGATATCACTACTGAACAGCTGAAGAACACTGGAATACTGTTACTGGGCGCTATCTCTTTTCTTTCTTCCCAAATGCATGCAAAAGCAAAAGTTCTTGGGCACATATATGTCATTTTAAGGTATTTATGCCTAACAGTATAAAAAGACAAGCAGCCTCCTGCTTGCCATTTCTAAAATCAAGCAGTTTGGTGGTCAAAAAAGCAAGGACAAGAGCTCATACATCTCAGGACAGACTAGAAGCAGGTTTTCACCAATGGAAAGGAAAACTACAGAAGTTAGCTCTCCTTAGTGCCAACCTCCTTCAACTCCCTTACTAGAAGACTAAAAAATCACCACCATTCAATGAACCTCCTTCTCCTGAAAGGAAGGACCATTTTCCAGGTGACTCCTGACAATCACTGGGTTTATTTGTTATAAAACAAGAAGTCAAATACTGCAGGAGATAATTGGAAGCCTTACTTGGAAGTACAACAGTCTTTTCCAATTTCTCTTCAGCTGGTACATATAGGGAATTTCCATGAAACAGAACAAAGTATTAAATGCACAGCACTGTCTTCTCAGTGTTAGAACGGTCCTCCACTCCTACTGCCAGGGTATCAATCACATTTCATTCCTCTTTATTGCACAGGAATATAAAGTATTGAAGGTCAAATATACCTTCCTATAAATGCAGAAAAACCAAACTCACATAGATCTATTCTAATTTCTCTCTACTGTAAAAAAGGGCACAGGAATAAATTAGGACTTGTATTACAGGTTCTTACACTACTTGATCTATGCATGTGCAAACAATTTCCATTAACTATTTCCCTAATTTTGCCACCAGGTGGAATACTTTGAGAAGTGATTGTCTGGAAAAGAAGGAAAGACAAAACATGGAAGGGAGATCTAAGGCGGGGAAAAGAAAACCACAGAGCAGTTTGTCTTCATGCAACAGATGAAGCTTGATCACTGCTCCCTTCAGCACTAAGGTAAACACGAGGGGGATATACAAGACAAGAATAGCAGGAGCCCGAGGACCTCTAGGTTATAGACTTGCAAACAAGAATGATAGAGGGGGCTTAGCCAACTTTTCTGAGTGTGCAAAAACTGATAAAGAACAAGAGCTGAAGACTTTGGAGTAAAAGATAGTTTAGTTTTATTGCAAAAAAAATTTTTAAATAGAGGGTGTGTGTCAGGAAGAGGGAAAAAGATGTTTTCTGCAGATTCTCTCAGTCTGCCCATATCAAGAGAAAAAAAAACCCTCATAGAACATAATTCATCTAACAAAATAACTAATCTTAAATGGCAGTTCTAATTCACTGGCAGTTGCACTAGTTTAAGCATGAGGGATGGCCCCTTAATTACAAAAAATTAACTTTTAAAAACAGTCTTTCTATTTAAAAAAATGAAGCCTTCTTTAGGGCAGTCACAAGTAAGCAAGTTATAAAGAATAAGGCCAAAAAATAATTTTATTAAATGCCAAAGTGCTCTGTTATATATATAACAGCACCACTGCCAAAACAAGAAGCGTCACAGATCTACAAAGCATAGCAAGTTCAAAACTAATTGCAGCAGCAGAAACTTCTTATATAAATATCCTCACAACAAATGTCATCTACAAATGCAAGAAATACTACCTGAGAGTTTATCCTTCACAAGAACTAGAATACTCAAACAGTAAAATAATAGCTGTAATACAGAGACAAACTCAATACAGCTCTAAATTCTGGCTGCTTCTGGATGTTACTGCCCCAAAAAATCTGAGAGTACAGAGCTTCTACACCTGCAGTAGGTACAAAGAGACATTAAGAATACCTGGCCACTTATGCACACTACAGCAAGTGCTTAAACCTGAAGCATTTCTGTTTATCTTTGTACTTCCAATTAACAGACCACTCACCTGCTAATCAATAATTACACATTCAGTTCTAATAAGAAAGTTGCAAATTAAATTATGGCAATGTTAAAATATTACCTTTTGTGATATGAATTATTTAAGAAGAGACAAAGTAAACACTACAGTTCAGTTTCTTTCTGAGGGAATTTGGACTGACTTTGATTTCTGGCATACAAATACCAGGCTTCTACAAACTTGTAACACTGTTTCACACCTTCAATTATTTCTGGGCATGTAACATAAGAAAGTTACTTTTGTCAAAACCGGAAGAGCCCTAAAGGTCTCCTTATCTAATTCAAACCTTGATAACAGAGCACCCTCTCAACAAAAATCAAACCTCTAGTATCAGTTGTATTGTTCTGTAAAATGAAGCTAGGAAATTACATTAACAAGAGTCATTGGGGAAGTTTCCACGTCATAAATACAGCAGGGAATTGAGAAAACACAGGTGGAGAAAGAAGGTCCAGGAACTTCAGCAATGGTCTGTCACTCATGTAACCTCTGCTGGGTATCTGGCTACTTTGAAGCAATGCTCTTTACATGAGGAAATTATCTGAACCACAAATTACGAGGACAGACACCAATCTGAACCGACTTTACCACACAAATACGGAAACAGGAAGGAGCTCTTGCAATGGTGACAAGAGAAACACATAAAGGCTTCCTGTAGCAAGTATTGGAAGGCTACCACTACACATACTACAAGATCCATTCAGTGCCTGCGTTTCAAACTTGCTCTCACCAGGATCCCACATCTTTGTAAGAGAATCTGACAGCTCCCTTCTTCACATAGTTCAGCCAATTACTATCTCAAGTTTGCATATTAAATAGAATCACAGAATAGTTTGGCTTGGAAGGGACCCTTAAAAGTCATCTAGTTCAACCTCCCTGCAATGAGTACAGACACCTTCCCCTACATCAGGTTGCCCAGAGACCCATCCAACCTGACCCTGAACATTTCCAAAAATGGGACATCTACCATCTCTCTAGGCAATTGTTAAGAGTTTCACCTCCTACATCATAAAAATTTTCTCACTTATATGTAGTTCTAATCTAGATCCTTTTAGTTTGAAACCATTAGCCTTGTCCTACTACAACAGGCCCTGATAAAATGTTGGTCCCCACCTTTCTTATAAGCTCCCTTTAAGTACTGAAAGGTCACAATAAGGTCTCCCTGCACCTTTCTCTCCCCCAGGCAGAACAACCCCAACTCTCTCAGCCTTTCCTCATAAGGACGGATGCTCCATACTGTGAACTATTTTTGTGATCCTCCTCTAGACCTGTTTCAACAACACCATGTCCTCCCTGTGCTGGGACCCCAGAGCTGATGCAGCACTGCAGGTGGGGTCTGAGCAGAGCAGAGGGGCAGAATCCCCTCCCTGGCCCTGCTGCCCACCACTGGATGCAGCCCAGGACACGTTTGGATTTCTGGGCTATGGGAGCACACTGACAGCTCATGTCCAGGCTCTCACCCAGCAGCACCCCCAAGTCCTTCTCAGCAGGGCTGCCCTCCATCTGCTCATCCCCGGCCTGTGTTGACACTGGGGGATGCTCCAACCCAGGTGCAGCACCTTATACTTGGCATTGTTGAACCTCAGGAGGTTCACATTGTCCCACTTCTCAAGCTTGTTCAGGTCCTTGGCATCAGCAGCAGGCTGAGTTTATCTGTATTTTACCAGACTTGCTTCAGAATGATTAAACATGGCCAAAGGAAAGGGAAGAACACACACTAAAGAATTACACATTGATTATTCTTTGCCAAGGGAGCAACTGATGTTTTGACAACAAATGTTGCTAATGGGTTATGAGGATATTTGCCACAGCTCACAAAATACTACTTATAGAAAAATATTCTACAGCAATTAATTAAATAATTTATCAAAACCAATAAAGAGTACAATCATTGAAAATTTATGGAAAAACAAACATCGATGTGCACTTAATAAAAGCATGCACTTCATAAGGGAATTATATTTTTATTGCATTCTTTCACCTTTAAGGACTTGAAAAAGTATGTCTACATTTTCTTGTAGTACCTAATTTCAACCCTTCACAATTTATGGGAATATTACACCGTCACCACATTAACCTTTGAACATCTCCTCAAACAGATAGAGTACATGAAACATGCACAAAACCTGGCTGTAAGCTTAATAATCTAAAACTTTCTATTACTGTACTTCAGCCATCCTTTGCAAATATTAGTTATGGCACTTCGGCTTTCATCATGAACTCCAAAACTGATTAGGTACCATTACTGAGAAAAAAAGCCATTTAAAATAACATGGAAATGGCTTCCAAAAGTTTTGCTTTAGTTTAATAAATGCAATACAAATTAGTCATTTGAAAAAAGCCACAAAACCCAGTCTGATTCATAAGAAAATTGCATATGGCAAAAAAAGTTTGTTCAAAGAGCTTCCTCACACTGGTTCAGCCATTTACAATCTCAAGTTTGCATATTAAATTGTGTTAAGAGTAGCAGTGTATTAGTCCCACTGCTTTACAGACTGCATGGCACTCTCTCCATACCAACATCAAAGCAGAAAAAGGAAGAGAAGAAAGAAAAAAACTTTATGAAGAAGATAAGGTAAAAAAGTAAGGATTAAACAGCATCAGGAACAGAAGGCTACAGAATAATGCCAAACAGATTTTACTAATAGATGAATCAAGAAAGCAGTCCTCCAAGCTGACATCAGTTGTCTATTTATACTACAGAAATAAATCATAAATTCAAGCCATAATTCAAATACTGCATTACAGAGACTCAAAGATTTTCCTGTGTAACGACAGCACTGTAGTAAAAAAAATTATACAGTTTCAGTTCAACCACCTTACAGAAATTAGTTTGATCTTGCAAATATTAGAATTTTAAACCACAATAGTATTCCAGAATTTGTTATTTACTCCTTCTGAATACACAATAACATAAACCATTGAATAAACCTAAAAAAAAAAACAAAATCCATTTTAGTATTAGTAACTTTGACATCTATCTCTGTTATTCCCCAGTGAAATGCTTGCTTTGTTTCATGCCTTGCAGTCTTGTACAAAAGTGCTGCAAATTACCACCAAAACCAGATGATAATTTAACTCCTTCTACACCCTATAAATACAATATTTCAGTCAATTAAATCTAATCTTCTTAGCGTATGAAATGATTAACAGTTATGTAACCCATGATGTCTAATTTTAGCTTCTATGTTTCTATTTTTGGTGCAGATCTGTGAGAATGCCATACAGCTGAGAAACATTTTGTATCTATTCTTTTAGAGAGAAAGCACTGAAAATAAGAGTCAACAAATATTCTGTTCTTCAGCAAGCTGAGAACTAAGCATACTGAGAACAGCACTTGCAACAGCTCAAATTTTGATTACAGCAGCAAAGATGTAATTAAACAAAGAAGTCATCAGTTTTATTCAGATGGATCCCAACATGCTACATGAAACTAAAATTCCACACTATTAGGTAGAACTGAGAACAGTAAGTCTCTTTTAAAAACAAACTATTTGGTTGTAAAATTAGAGTCGATGCTGAGTAACAGCTTGAAAAACTGGAAAGCCACTTTGTCATGAACCCAGGCAAAGTAAAGGAACAGACTTCCTACTGAAGCAATCAAAAATGAAAATGTTTCAATTATGTATACTTTTCAGTCACATATTACCTTAGTATCCCAGGACAATATACTAAAGTTGCTTTTACCCTTTCCAAACAGCCTTTTCACTGAAACTATTTAACCTACTAGCTTCTAAGAAAGAAAATCCGAAACATATGACCTTTTACTACCTTGTATAAGAATCATTCACAGTGGCATGAAACTTATTTCAGAATGAGACTTCCAGGAAAAATGAAAGATGTTTGCTATAAAATACGCCAAGACTTTCTACCGGTCTTCATTTACTTAATTTTGTCTGGAATACTACATAACTTTTCCATGTGAAACCAAAAAAAGTGAAACCAAAATCTATTTAATTGCCTTTTCTGTGGTTCAGTGGGTACTGATTTCATTTAAATTGATCTATGGCTTATTTATTTGTTATTTTCTCAACAAAAAAAATTAATCTCAGAAACCCATGAAGAATTTATAGTTGTACTGCACAGGTTTACATATCTACAAGACTACCAGACTTTTCAGAAAACTGTCAATTGGATCATCACAGCAGAGTCTGAAAAAAGAAAACCTAAATAGGTCGCAGTAATACAGAAGAGAGATAAAATAACACTGTCAAAAATCTCACCACTTAACTGTGTTTTCTTAGCTCTTACCCATGATAATTTCATTAGTTGTCAGGTTAAATGATTTCCAGCAATAAAGCTACAGAACACTGACTATCTTATTGCAACAGCTGTCAAAAATAACAACAAGGAGTTAAAGCATAAATAGTTTCTGGACTAGAAGTACATTTGGTTATTGTGGATTGTCCATAAAGACAGCTCCCAAGAGCTTCAGTAAATATCCATAGCAAGAGACCTCCTACTGTCCAGTACTATCAAATCTGAGCAGAACAGCAAGACTCTGCAAAGAACAACGTCAGATTCATTAAACATAACCATGGCTAGGCTCTTACAGTCTCCAAAGAAGAAAGAAGGGAAAAAAAAAAGAGAGGAAAGGGGAGGAAGAGAGCTTCAATGCCATCTATCATTTAAGAAGCAACCAGAACAAAATCTGAGGTTTGATTTTTATAGGTAATACTAGTTAACCTTTGGCAAGTGTGCTACTTCTTCATTCACTGATTATCAACTATAATTACAGCAACCTGCAGTTTACAGTAAGACATTGAGAAATGTAATCAATTTTATTTCATTTATAATGGCTCCTTTCACTTGGCTTCCTTCTAGGATTTCACATGCACCTACATCATCAAGAGACACATGAACTCTTCATAAAAAGTCCCTTATAAAACAAAAGAATTATCTTTGGCAGAAGGCCAGCTTCCTTGCCAAGATCTGGTAGCTAATATCCATTATTAGGGTGGATTGTGCGCTCTTTCAACACCACTGCAATCTCAGTTCTAAGGATATTGCTTTCCTTGTGAACAACCCTAAAATTCTTATTTCCTTCAATTTTCTCTGGTCCTTAAAATAGAGAGAACCCTGCCTACCTAAATTTCATGGTTCCAATCCCAGAATTTAGAAAGAAGTTACCTCACCCAGGCTTTTTTTTTTTCTAGTCACCACCTCTGTGGCTCCATGGGTCTCCAGCTGCACGGACCCAAAAGCCTCAGAAGCCCCATGAGCTCACAATGACTTTTTGCCTCATTCCTAAAACACAATTCTTCAGTTGCGAAGCTCCATCAAAGGCAGTACTCAGTTCTCATAGCCAGCACTCAAACAGGTCAGAAAATAGTATGCTGCTAATTCATTTTCCTACCCTTTATAGTGCAGCTTTCTCTCACCAATGGGCAGGATACAGACAGCTACTTCCAGCTGAAGAAAGTGCCAAGATACTGCCCCTAATCCACTGGCAGGAAAAGAAGAAATTACAGAAACAAGGTATGGCCAGTCGGTCATCAGACCAACTGCAAAGCTCAGAACAGAACTTCAAGCCCTTAGCCCATGCTTACATTATTCATCAAGCTGAACCAGTTCCAAATACGGGCACACAACACTGATTATTTATAGGGGTAATTTCTCATTAATAGCAAAAACCTTTTATATATCTACATATCAGGATGTATGTGTGTAAACATGCACATAGACACATTTATTTTTAGCAATAGACCTGCCCTGCTCCTAATCTGCTACCAAAATGAAACATCAGTAAACAAAGAAAGCCCGAAGGCTATTACGTAAACCAACCAAGTTGAGCAGAAATAATCTGACAATTCAGTTCCCTTTCTGAATGCTTTTCTCACTGGATACAAGTGGAAGAGACAAGCAAAAGTCATTTAACACATGGCAGATGAAATCCTAAGCTAGCAATATAACATGACCCGAAAAAGAATCAACCTACTGAATAATAATCTCCTCAAAGACTTCTAGAATTATTATCAAAATAGAAGATAGAGATCTTTTTTGCCTCCTGGGTAGAAAGTGGATGAATCCTTATCTTAGCTGAAATAAGTGGAACAAGAGAGCACAAACACTGCTTATTTCCATTCAAACTTACTTTCTATGTGATACTCTCTACCATGGTAGAACTATTAACTTAGTGCAGACACTTTACACATGTTCTGTCTTACCCTGCCAAATCCTGCAGCAAACCCTTCCACTGATACTGAGTCAGGTTCAAATTATGCCTCCAATAACTACTGTAAGTCCTCTCATCTCAAAGTCAACAATTCCTGAAAAGTCACTCCTCCTGCCAGCCAAATGGGCTTCAAGTACTGCTCCCATTTCCAATTGTCCTCCATGCAATTCGCAGTATCAAGCTTTCTTGATCTTTTTTTCCAACATGTTAGTACTAAACTGTCTCAACTTCAATTGTACAAGATCGAATCTTATGAAATCAAGAAAGGACACAGAACAGTTATAAGATTATCTCTCTAAGATGTAAAAAAACCTTCCTAGATTTTAGATGAACATAAATCTGCTACTTACTGGTTTCGGCATTTTTCTTGTCTTCTGTAGTCTCCTGTCCACTTAAATCTTCCAAAAACTCTTTGCCCCCTTCTGCCAAAAACAAAATTAAAAGGGTTGTTTTTAAATTAATCAAAACTTAATCACAGTAAATAGTACAAATTCCTATACAAGTATGTAAGTGCTCTATATGTACAAAATACACTTCTCAGTAGGTGATATCTAGAAAGAGCAACTAATTTAGCCAGAGCCAGAATCTACAGGTCTCTAAGCAGTAACATCCTTCCTAGTTTCTGTAGAACATTTATGCAGTAATGTTACAATAAAGAGACAACAGTTCCCCAAGTGCTACAAATTCTTTTAAAGGTCCTGTTATCATACATCATCTACTATTAAAAACCTCTACCATTATTAACAAGAAACATCATGAAGACAAAAAACCCACTCTAATAATTTTAAAGCATCAAAACTTTTATTTCCTGGCTATAAAATAATTTGCTTCTCTCAGCAAAGGAATGACAGTAACTTTTCCAAAATAAAAAGAAATGCAAGTACGCCAACAGTAAAAAAAGGAAGAAATTCTGCTGTGCTTAAAATAACAGAGATTTCTTTTCTTTTTAAGCAGAAGGCTATAAGTTATGCCTATGTGGTGATGAAAGTACTCACTATTGTTTTCTGTTCCAAAAAAAGTTTTTATGCCTTGAAAAAATATGCTTGCAAAGTTATTGGTAGATATCATCCTACCTCCTTTTCAGCTCCTTCCAACTCAGAGCAAGCAGCTAGTCACCTTCCTGCACACATTTACGGAAATGACTTCCACAAATCAGACTGTTGCTGGGTTGCAAGGAGCATCAAAGACTACATTGCCTTCAAAAATAATATTAACTGGAATTACTCTTATACTAAGAAAAATGACTTTGACATGCTAGTCAGAATAATCTGAGATTTCAGTATTATAACTCCACAGCTGCAACAGATGAATAAAATCTTCAGAAGTGCAGAAAAGAAAGAGAGAGAAAAAAAGAATACTTGAGAGCAATCCAGTTATCAAAAACAAGCTTTTGTATAACTGATCTTTTATTCATAAAGAAAAATGAAAAAATAAAGTATTTTTACAAAAAAAATTACAGAAGAAAATTTTCCTTGCTTCTTGGCAATAAAAATATTAGAAACATTTGCACAGCAATTTAAGGTGCACTAGCACTTTATTTTTTATTTCTTCTTCTAATCTGTAGAGATATGTTTGAAAATAGTAAAAAGAACCACGAAGGATGAAAACAGAATTTAAGAAGCATAAATGTTGTTGGCTGGTAAAGAAAACAAATGTTAAGACTAAAGATTACAGAAACAGAGATCTAATGGCATAATTCAAATATGGAATAAAACTGTGTTTAAAGAAAAATCAGCCTGAAAACATTAATACACTATCTTGAAGTTACATTCATTACGATATAACTAATGCAGCCCAACTCTACAGGTACAATAATACTCTGTTTGCCTAGCATAAGGACAACTACATTCCAGTAGATTTTTTTAATTACAGAAGACACTCTAGAGAACTGGACAGTATCAGTCATGTCCCAAACGCAGGCTCGCTGCCTGATGCACAGTGCCAATTCACGCACTGAGCCAAGGCATTTCCATTTCTTTATTCTGATCTGCTCAGAGCAAGGAGCTGGGCGGGAACCCACCAAAGGCTGGCACCCCAATCATCCAAACTTTACACCTTTCATACATTTTAGCAAGCAAAGAAATCACATTTTATTGGCTACAGGTCACATAGCTCTCTTCTTGAGCAACATTCTACCTTCTACTGGTTCAATGATTCTCTCATTTCTCCTGCCAATCACACCACATGCTCAGCCATTCCCCTCTGGAGTCGTGGGCTTAGGGAGTCAGTGGGCCCCGAGTTGTGGTGACAGTCACCCCCTGCCAGAAGTACCTTTTCTCCACTTGGAGCTGATTCAGCACAGTTGCTGAGTTAGCTTTGTTTGTTTCTTCCTTATCTTGGAAGTTCTGCCAAATGTCCCTGTGGCTCGTGAATTCTACATTCCCTGTGCCCACTATCAATGGAATATCCTTCTTCCAAACTTTGCTAACTTTCCCCTGGGTCTGAGATGGTTGAAGAGTGTCAAGCCCCAAACCTTAACAAGGCAATTCTACTGACAAGTCATTTATCTTTCTAACACCTGAACATCAGCAGTAAGACTACAGTTCTAAGATACTGTTAAATACATTCTTGACCTTTATGAATACACTTTTCTTCTGTTCCTCCCCCCACCTTTTAACCACAAAAGCTTTCTGGGGAGGGAAAAAAAATTGGCTTTTGATAAACTCTGGCTTTTGATAAAAACCTCAACAGCATGTTTCCCTTTCAGAGAAGAGACTGCCTCCTCTTCTCCCTTCTTTTCCAAATGTACGCCTTGGAAAAATTCAAGAGAATAGCAGAAACCAAAACAAGCTTGGCTCTAATATCTGCTAACAGTTAGTAGGATTCCAAGCTGTAGTAATCCCTGTGCTCACCTCTGACAGCAGAGGCTCAGTGCTTGAAAAACTGAAGGCAGATTGAAGCCCTAGAGTCACACTCAGTTAATTAAGGATGCAAAACCTAAATTAGATTCTCATCCACCATTTTGTAAGCGTGCCAACTCAACAGTACCAAAGGAACAGAATGTAGCACAGCTACCTTCCTGTGCCTTTAGTTACACAGCACTGAAAAGAAGGGGTATGGTAAGATGACTGATAAAGGAGTCCAGTCTCCAGGAGAGCAATGACAGCACATGGCACAGAACCAAGATCTGTATTATCAAATTATTCCTTTCTGAGATCTAAGAGACAATGCATCTAGCAATTTCTACAATGACTGTCATACCCTCACACATTTTATCACCACAAATTCATTCATAAACATGTCCCAGATTTTTGCTTTGGGATTTACTCAAACATTTTGCTATAATACTACCAACAAACCATAAATTATTTATTTGAAAACTTACTTTAAAACCTTAAGGTAACTTTTAAAATCAGAAACGTGACTACAGAGTTTAACAGGTTAATACTATATCATCAAACTACAATTGGGAGCCATGTTTTCGCATGAAAGAGAACAAAGTTATCAGCAAAAAGCAAGAATCCTCTTAAGTAAAACTCAGTAAAAATGAAGTCCCACTGTTAGTCCCACAGTTCTCATGGGCCTGAGAAATTATCACAGTATATGAGCAATAAAAAAAAAAAATCTATGCAAAACAAACAGCACCCTATGTATTTTTTGTTAAAGTGTTTGCTTGAAGTGTCTTTAATGAACGTAAAAATAAAATCTATAATTTCTTTAAAAAAAAATTAGCCAAATATAAATTTATAGCCAACTATGCTGAACTTATTTCCATTGTTTTTATTTTATATATAATGCAAAAAAACAGCCTGTGTCAGCCTTATTATATATAATACAAAAAACAGCCTGTGTCAGCCTGAATATGCTTTCATATTCAAAACATTGTGCAATTTTGAAACAGTCCATTCACACAAATGCATTGCAACTATTATATGTATATACAAATCAAGAAGTTCACAGATCTTAAAACTGCAAACATTGACATCAAATAAGCACTGACTAAAAACCAAAAAGCACCCTATCTTTCCAAATTATTGGCACCAGCTAACATTAAAAACAAAACAAACGTGAGGGAAACATTGGGCCAAAAGAAACCAAAAACTGCAGCCAGGCAAAATATTGTGTACCTCCACTGTTATTACTGGAGTGGCAGTTCCCTTTTGCTACCAATGCCAGTTCAAATACATTTATATTTAGCAGATGCAAAATTTTTAACTTTGAAGCAACTAATTACTTATACTTACTTTAATCTTAACACTCACGGGAATGGCATTGCGAATAGTGAAAAAAAAAACCAACAGCAAAAAAGACCCCAGTCAGCTGGGATTGGGAATGATATTCCTTTTGATTCCTGCATTCTGAAACCAGCTTCTGACCTACAAGACATAAAGGCTCATGACTTCAGCATTTAAAATCCTAAAGGTCCCTCTTCCAAGTCAGGATTAACACGGTTGTGACTTTGTCGACATCCTACTGCTACAATACTCAGGACCTTCGGAAGCGTATGCAGTAATCTGGACTCTGGACCAAAACAACAAAAGTATCAGCAGGCTCCACATCACAAACAGATAAGAAAGTCATCCAGAACATCAAGAACTCTCTTGAAATTAAAAGCTGTGATTTCAATTAGTTTCACTACAAGGCAGTTGAGATTTTTAAATCAGTATCATCCAAGTTTCTAGTTATGCCACAGAAAGCAACAAATAAAGCAATTGTTGAAAGACGACAATGAAAGCTTTCTTCAGAAAATGATGGTGCACAAAATGCCTGATGCCAAAATTCTGTCAAATAATTTATGCAGCAGCTGTTTTCAAAAGAAACATTCATACAAACAGCCATGGGTCTGAGGTCAGGTGAGGGTGGGATAGCAGGCAGAAAGCTCGAGCAGGATGTTCAAGATGCAGGATGGTAGAGAAGCAACACTCAAAAGTAGGATCCCTATCTGATAGCTTAGGGCCTTCTCTCAGAAGCAGTCCCTCCAGCAGCATCCCTCCTAAGCCTGAGCAAGAGGTTTACCATCTGTTTTCCTAAATACAGATAGATGTCAGGGACCACAGAGCTTTACCCAAAGCAATATAACTCACTCATTTATTAACAGAAACTTATTTAAAATTAATATACTTTTTCTTTTCAAAGTCTTATCCCATTCCATTTTTTGTGGTACCTAAAAGTTTTAGATCTTTGCGGGGGAAGCAATAGGCAACTCACAGGCCATTGGACCTGACTAACTGGTCTCAGATTTCTACAAAAATGTCTCTCTACTCCAAAGCAGTCTGTGAATGTCTGCAGGGCAATCATCTTTCACACTAACAGCTCCCTAATGACACACTTGCTGCAATCCAATAAAGAAGTTAATTTGCCACAGACTTTACTTCTGCATACATCTTTTTCAGACGGACAGAGCAACCGCCTACACAGTTGTCTGCAATATAAGCAAACCAGGGCAGGAACTAAAACAAGCCATTTATCTCACCGAAAAAGAAAAAAACCAAACCAAAAAAACCCCAACTCTGAATTGTACAGCTAACAGTAAAAATTGAGATTTGACCAGTGCTAGGCACCACATGCAGAGTTTTACATGCCAACTTTTTTTATATATACTGTATCTTTCCCTTCTCAAAACCACCATTTCCCTCAACCCTCCCTTCTCTGAAAGAACCCAAAATAGGCTTGCTGTGTCTGAAAAACAACTGCAGTAGAACTAGTACAACTTATATATTGAACGTATCTATAGGAAAATACATTTTGAAGAGTTAAGTATTTCTTCTAAACTGGACTTCTGTGAACTTCAGAAGTAAAATGAAAACCTGGCAGTTGCCAACACAGTATTCAATTAAAAGCAACTTCATACCAGTCAAAGAATATTTGTGCACTACTCGCAGTTTTGCCACTTAATAAACTGGTATGTTTTAGACGTGCTACACGATTTACATACACTTAATATTTATTCAGTTTAGTAACCTTAACTTCAAGTACCCATAAATCCACTACGGGAAATAATTCAAAGATTCTGAAGAGTCCTACAATGATAGAATGGCCAATCTTACCATGTACACTGGATGCACCATCAAAAATGGAAATCATTCATATAAACTGACAGAAGTACTTTTGCTTCCAAGTGCAATAATCCTTTCTCTAAACATACAGTTAGCAAAGAAATAGGACATGTACCCAGAATTTTGGGTATATCTCATCTCAAAGTCAAGTATTATATTTTCTGAATGATGCTGTTAAGTCTCTTACAACTAGCTCCATAAAATAAAGGAAACCTATGAACGGGCCACTCATCATTCTCCATATAAACTAGCTAGAGTTCTTAAAATGCAATGTTCTAGTGTAAAGATTAACTGCCTTTTTGGGCCAATGTCATATTTCTTTTTCTTTGTACTACATGACTTGAAGGTTTCACTTGAGAGAGTGATTAATAAATATCTAAAGCAGAAAGGAAAAAAAACGTTTTTTATATCCAAAGTACAGCTAATTATTAGACTATTGGTACAGTTAGCCAACAAATGCAGTTATTTGGTATTGAAAGGAAAGAGTTTACCTAGGTTCCTTCAGCTCTGGAGTAAACTTGCTGAGCATGCAGGATACACTGGGTGCTACTTTAATGGATCAGTATCTTTCCACAAGCAGTTCTTTCGCCAGAAATTTGTATAAAGCTTTGTTTACATTTACAAACTTGAAAATCCTCCCTTTCCTCTACTCCCACAGACTTCTAATGCAATATAAAGCAATAGGACAGCTTTAATGTATTTAACACATCCAACAGAAAGACATAATGCCTACAACAACTTTTGTCTTCACCTCCAGCAACAGAGGCAGCCCTTCTGAAAAAGCGGAGCGAGGCTGCTGAAGAAGAAAGGCCACTCACCTATCCTGGCAAAGGCTAAAGGAATTCTGCCAGGAACTGCCTTCTCACATCATAACATCTACATGTCTTACCCTCCTGGTTTTGCAGCTCGTAGGTGGATCTAAACCCTCACTCTCTTTAAGGCTTTACCCAACTTTCTGTGAAACAATCTTTTTCTGGCAGTACTATTACCATAGCCCTGCAATGGCAGAAACAGTCAGGGCAGAACTCTTTTTGTCGTCTCTACACACACTCATCTCTCTACACACTTTCACCCCTTTTCTTTGAGTCAGCACTCAACAAAAACTCTCTGGACAGCTCCAGACATGTCACACCATGTCATTTTTTCATGCACTTTCTAAAGATGTTTCGCTTTTGCTCTTCAGTTTCCCAATCTAATAGAACAACTGTGTCACTTCAGTACAAAGCCTGGAAATACGCCACTGCCTTGCAATTGCCATTTGCTGGGAGGCTGCTTATCTGGGAACGTTGCGCTGACTCGCAGTTTATTTTTCTCACAGTCCCTCTCATGCTAAATCAATAGATCAATAGAGGTAAGCCTTATAATCCAGCAAACAGTTATTACTTGTCCCATCTTTAACGATGAAAAACCAGCTTCATCAGTAACATGATGTTACTGTACACCAACTCCACATCTTCCCTGGGAGCACACGTTGCCCAGCAGCGCTGTGCCAACGCACCGAGAGCTGACAGCAACAACCGCATCTCCACAATCTTCTCCATGTGCGAGGTGCTGCGCAGGCACACGCATCCCCAGAAATGCTCCCGTGGCACAGACACGGCGACAGGCATCTCCGATGGAAACAAACCACAGCGACATACAGCGCTACATCTGAAGGCTGACACGAACCAGCCACAGAGGCAGAACTACTTAAAACTCAGAAAATGCCACTCCCGTAATTCAGTTTGAAAAACGGAATATTTTTAAAAGCCTGTACTAGAAAGAGGAACACGAAATACTTGTCTAGGGTGTTACACAGACTGGAAAAGACAGCTTAACAGCACCTTACAACCAAAGTGATTAGTTGTGTTGGCTTGGAGTCCAAAGAGGTTTTTTTTTTTTTCGCGTTCAGATTAAGAAACTGACAAAAGACAAGTGAATTCCACAAAGTTGAAACTAAAACCTCTTATCTGCGCTAAACTTTAAGCGACAAGGTTAATTACAAATGCCCACGACTTGTACAAAACATTAATCCATTCAAAAAAACAATGCACAAAGGCTCATTCAGGGCCGCTGCGCCCATTACGTCGGTCAGTACTTAAGGACTCTTAAAAACGCGCATTTGTCGAAAACAATAGACAGCAACAGATGCTCCACAGCACTTGTTTATGAAGTAATTCCTTATTATTCTCC